>LGRX02033999.1:0-37054 GCA_001247695.2 Cymbomonas tetramitiformis
TGACCTTGTCCTGGACGCAAGGAAACGTAAAGCATTCTGGAACGGTACCGGGACCAGTAATAGGTCCTCTCTGGAGGGGTTGGCCACAACGATTACAATTCTGAAGAAAGAAACACCTCTTTGTGTTTTGGTAAGCGATCCTTGTATGATATCGTTTTTTCATTGTTTCAATAAAATACCGTATGTACATGAATGAATTTTTTACAAGTTTCGGTTTGCGCAGAGCCTTATCGGGACACTGACGAACACCGACCAAACAGAAAGTCTTGTTGACTCTCACGAACACGATAAATGGATTTTGCTGTTGAATGTTGCCGACGCCTCGGAAGACCAACTGGCGCATTTTACACAATTCCCGGTAAGGCAAGCTAGTGCCAAGAGTAACGCTTGGTATCGGAATAATCTGAGGGATACGACCGCGGCGGCCTACTCGAACGAGATTTCCAAACTTCGGGATCAATCGGCAAAAGTTGCTCTCCTCCAATCGCGCGAGCGGGATGCGCAAAAGGTATGAAACTTCCGCGCTCTCTCATGTGTCCTCACCCACGTTTGACACTCTTATACGATTGTCAAGCTTCAGTTCTCACCCACGCGTGGCAATCGCATACGATTGTCAAGCTTTGGCGCTAGCTTCGCCCCTGACTCACGCGTGACAATCGTATACGATTGTCAAGCTTTGGCGCAAGCTTCAGTTCTCACCCACGCGTGACAATCGTATACGATTGTCAAGCTTTGGCGCTAGCTTCGCCCCTGACTCACGCGTGACAATCGTATACGATTGTCAAGCTTTGGCGCAAGCTTCAGTTCTCACCCACGTGTGACAAGCGTGTCGCCCCCCTTACATGTGTCCAACGTGTCTTGCTTGCAGATTTTGCGGTTACTGGATCCAAAACTGGGAGACGAATGGCGGAAGGAAGCTCGCGAGTTGAAGAACTATCCGAAAGAACTGCAGCCTGTTCTTACCCTAGAGGCTATAAGCACCTCGCTATCAGCCTTGATGTACGATATTTTTTCTTTGTTCTGAAAGTGGCGAAGGAAGGATGGCAGAAGATATGGCCGATGTGGACAAACGGAAGGATTTCTACCAGAAATATGGGATCAGTTGCAAGGGCAAGTTTTTGACTGGCACTGAGTTCAGCTCGTATTGTCATCGTCTTGGTTTCATCAAGGATGTCATCGAATCTGCCAAGGCCAAGTTTGCCTCGCTGATGGGTTGGACTAAATACCCAGATTGGTATAAACACGCAGAGGCTATCAGGGACGTCTATGATGATGATGAGGATACGCAGGAGACTATACTCAAACTAAACGTTGACACCCCTTGGGGACCCTATGACTTTAATGGGGTAACGTACCGTGATTCGCAGCATATGACGTACGTGCAAAAACATCACCATTTTTTTATTCAGAACGTCCACGGAGAGCCTGATTTGGAAACCAAGCTTCTGGTGTGGATGTTAATCCAATCTTCCAACAAATTCTACACTGCACGCTTCGATGAGGTCATGAAGAGCATGATTAAAGCAAAACGATGGAAGCGCGTTGATTCCAAGGAAGGAAGGGCTATGGACAAGAGTGTGAATAAGCCATCGCAGGACACCATGCATACCTACAAGACTCTTGTGGATTGCGCTGGTGAGTTAGTCCTCACAAGTTTTTTTTTTTAAGTTGCAGGATTACAAGTCCTAATGACAGTGATGTTTGCTATGCAGCCACGCGTATGATCTTGTGCTACATTCACACCTTGCCGGATGACTTCATCGAGATTCGAAATGGCGGTCGCTTTGGGGCTACGTTCACGATTCCGAAGCTTTATGGCCCTGCCTACACTGAGGCACCCGTATACGATCCCGCATGGTTTAAGCAGACGTTGGGCATCACCCATACGAAAAGGGGGTTTGAGGAAAACTGCCTGCATTTGCTATGGGCGATTCAAGCAGGAGCTGGGTCTCAGATTAATCTGGCCCCTGCAGTACTGGCAGCGTCGCGGATGATGGAAGCGAAAGAAATGCCAGATATCAATGACGAGATCGCCGCGTTCAGTGCGAAGGTGACCCCGTTATACACTTGTGATGATCATGCCATGGGGATGATCGGTCAGTTGGTAAATGTTGGTAAAAAGAAGTGTGACAATCGTATACGATTGTCAAGCTCTGGCGTTAGCTTGACTTAGAGTCTGCTCTGTCTCTGAGTTCGAAGACTGATTCTGATGCGTATTACAGGCCGTTTGGGAATGGCTGGAACTCCGTGTGAAAGCGTCACGCCGGGAGGGCGGGATGCCGGATGCTCTGGTTAAAACGGAGATTTTCGATCATGATTGGGAGCCGAAGAGCGCGGTGATTGAATTCATGGAGCTGAAAATCCAACACAAGGAGCTGCATGCTGCCGAGGGAGTCCAGCAGCCGGTGGACTTCAACAAGTGCCATCGCGAGTTGCTGGCGAAGCTTCTGACTGAGGGATTGCTGGAATTCGGAATGAAGGTTAGAACTGTTCATATATCTACATTGCAATGTATTAAGTATTTCCTGCGTATGTATTTCAAAGCAGACTGATGAAAGCAATGTTCCACAGGTTAACGAATCTCGCGCCGAAAGGAATAAGGGTCCACGCAGCAATCAAGTCATGGTCAGTTGGCGCAATGAAAAAACATTGCAACACGCTCGCTATGGAGTGGATCTGATCTTTGTGGATGGTCCTTTTGGGCTGTTTTCGGAGGTATGGGATACCTATTCAACAGACTTCTACTCATACATGGGTGGTATTTGCATGTCGGCTATGGATTATGGTGGCATTGTGATTCTATTCTTACCGGACTCGACCACCCGCAGTAATGTGACCATTAATGGAAAAACCTTCGCGATATCGAGGCAGCAAGCAATCATCGATGCCTTCTGCGCTTCGACCAAAGGATGGCCGCTGCAATGGACATGCCACCAGACGGTTCAATACTGGAATCGAGGCGGAGGACGCATAGGTAATAATGCGGCTGGTCCGGTCAGCGTTTTGCAACCGTATGTGTTGCTGCACTTGGTGGAAGATCCCTCAAAGAGTAATAAGCTACCGAAGTGGGCCCCGCTGCGAACAACGGTCGGAAAGTTTTCGAACGCGTTCACGAACAGCATGGTAAGAATCCTTGTATGCATTCATATCTTCTCATGAATGCAACTCCGCCAAACAAAAATGTCAAGTAGATGCACTAGCTCAGACACGCAGACTCGCAAGTGACAATCGTATACGATTGTCAAGCAGGTGCACTAGGTCCGACACTCAGACTCGAGTGTGTTGTTTGTTTATAAACAGGAGGTACCGCTGCCACCTAAGGAGTACCTGAAGAAAGAAGATGGACAAAATATTCGCAGCGTTCAGAAGCCAATCCGTCTTTACCGTGAGCTGATGCGCTTGTACAGCAACATGGATGCTTGTGTTATGGAATTTCCATGCGGAACGGCTCCAGCCTCCATGGCGGGGTATATGGAGCAAAGGCATGTCCTTTCGATCGACATGGATGCAGAGGTGTTGAACATGGCCAGAGCACGGTATTCCGAGGTGCTCGCAGGTGACATAGCGCTGATAGAAAAACAAAAGGCCAATGTGGCTGATGACCACGAAATGGATTTGAATGATGTCGCGGATGCTTTAGGCATGGATGCTATTTCGGCTACTCCGGTTATGGAGGCTGAGGTGCCAGATGCTTGTTTCGAGATGCCAGCCGCTCTCGCGGCAGCGTTGCTCGAGCACCCCGACCCTGTACCTAGCGTGTAAATCTGCATGAATGCTAGTACATTGGACACTGGCGGGCTCCGACCCTAGAACCGAGGACACCCACGAAACATACATTTCAGGGTAGCACAATTAACAATTATTTTCTTAAAATCATTGGTACAATTAGCATGTTCTTAGAAGCCAAAGTCCAAGTCCTCGTCAGTCATATCCGCCGCACAGTTGCAAGCTCCTAAATATTGCTCTATACTCTCGCCGCGCTGCTCCGGTAACAATAAAGCATTTATCTTGTCCACAGGTATTTTCAGATTTCTAGGCGTTACCCACCTCCCCGTCCAAGGGTTCCTGGAGAATAATACATTAGTGTAAGTATCTAATGTGAACTTGCAAATATAAAATAAAGACTGTACACAAGCGTGTATGTTTCCTAACGGCAGTTGCACCACTTTCCATCATCATCATTCTCGGGAGAGGCACCGGAGATCAACTCGGGAATATAGTCCGTGGGAACCGGCATTGTCACTGGGGTTCCCATGTCAGCGACGCCTTGCTCGTCGGAGTATACATGCTCATCCAACAGTTGAAAATACCATGTTTCCCGCGTTTTGCGGATAAACCTCCACTTCGCGTAAGCGGGGTCATGTCTAGTCATGTCATATCTAGGATGCAGCGCAGGATCGACGAACAGTTCCTCGCGAATTAGAAACAAATTCCAGGATTGGCACACACGACATTTTTCGGATTCTATGTGCAGTCGTTCAAGCTGAACAGGTAAGTCTGCAGGGAAATGAGGTGCATTCATATTGGAGGTAGCGTGTTATGTAATCGCAAGCGCCACACTATAATACCTGCAGATGAAGATTTTTAATCAGACGTGGTTCGGAAGATGCATTATGTGTGAAAAAAATGACGTTAATCTATTACTTCAACCCCTTATATTTCGAAACAGCCGAAGGGCACTAGCTTCGACACTCAGACTCACGTGTGACAATCGTATACGATTGTCAAGCAGTTGCACTAGGTCATACCCACACTGCGAGTATGGAATGATGAGAACGCTGTACGCGGAAGTAGCGAAAATGGTAGCAGTGTGGAGGATGCTGGGTATGAATAAAACACTACTTAGAACTAACAATTATTTTCTCAATTTATTTTGTTACAATTATCATGTTGTTAGAAGCCAAAGTCCAAGTCCTCGTCAGTCATATCCGCCGCACAGTTGCAAGCTCCTAAATATTGCTCTATACTCTCGCCGCGCTGCTCCGGTAACAATAAAGCATTTATCTTGTCCACAGGTATTTTCAGATTTCTAGGCGTTACCCACCTCCCCGTCCAAGGGTTCCTGGAGGGAAATCGTTCGAGATGCATCAAGGTAAAGAATAGGAAAAACCGAGTTCGGCGTACATAACGGTATCCTGCAGAGATTGCGTCCAAGTCCCAATTTCCCTGAATGATAGGCCTTTCGCAATGCGCGTATACGTTTTCCGCATTACAGTTTACGCAAGGTGTATGACCGAAAATGTTCACATGATTTATCATATCTTCATCCTCGTCAAAACCATCTAACCAAAGCAAGACTCGCTCAACCTGCCGGGTCAGCGCCATTTCTCAGGAAGTTTTTGAACGCGAAAATAAATGATTAAAACTCGCTACAACACGTCTTAAATAGGCATGGGAGCAAGGTATTTATTTCCTAACGGCAATTGCACCACTTTCCGTCGTCATCAGGTTCCTGGTCAAAGCCTGTGCCCTGGTTAATCAACTCCGGAATGAAATCTGTGGGAACCGCCATTGTTTTTGGGGTAAGTGCGCCAGGGTTGGCTTGCGTGGGAGTGTACGTATATTGCGCAGTAGTGGCAGGATACCGATGCGCATCCAACAGTTGAAAATACCATGTTTCCCGAGTCTCGCGGATAAACCGCCATTTAGCCTCAGAGGGGTCATGTGTAGGAATCAGCGCAGGATCGATGAACACTTCCTCGCGATATAAGAACCAATTCCAGGAATGGCACACACTGCATTTTTCGTATTCGATATACATACGTTCAAGCTCAACAAGTGCGTCTTCCATGAACTCAGGAGTATTCATGATGCTAGTATTTTACTGCGAAAATAAATGAATAAAAGACATGTAACATTACTTATATAGCAGTAAACTTTGAGTGATTTCCTTTCAACACGGTGTTGACAGTCGTGTACGATTGTCAGAAGTGTGCAGAGGGTAGTTTTGGTATGCACGGCGTGAAAGTTATTGTTTTTCCTACATGTAAGTATACGGTTTATTTCAGTACTAACACGTGACATAAGTGTTAGCTACCAAGCATATGTCTCCTCATTGCACGCGCTAGCATCAATTATGCGCGTTAGGGTGCAGATTCTGAACATACGCCCGCAACCTTCGCATCTCCTTTCATCTTCCTGCAGCAGATCGCTTTCCATCTCTGTCAGGGCACAGTGCGTAGTTTCGCTGTAGCGGTGTCTATTTCGCCAGCCCCGCCACTCCAAATCTGAGTATCGGTGGTAGATCCACCCGCCCTCATACCAGTACACGAGATGCCTCACCCCGAACCTTTCGCTGGATCTACGGCCGTGGACGTACATCGGCCAAAAACTCCACCAGTGATAGGTCCTGAGATTAACTGCATGTTGCCCGAAGTCCTCCCAGTCTTCTTCAGCTTGTTGCCGCGCTCGCCGCCACAAGCGGAGAATTAAACGGTCTTCAGGAACCCATTGGGCTTGTTGTAACTGGCAGTCGCGAAACGTAAAAGCATCGAAAGGACATATCCAATACTGCAATATTCCAATACTGGGCATAATGGTGAGGTAGTCTAAGGGGCGGGTTGTGGTTCTATGTGACGAACGCAGGTGTGATGAAATGACCTCCGGTTACAACTCCTCCAATATATATATCCAACATATATCCTAAAACCCTGAACCTTAGACGTCCCGATATGTCTATGTGCAGCACACCTGACACCAAGACTCACCTGCTTGACAATCGTATACGATTGTCAAGCAGGTGCACTAGGTCCGACACCCAAAAAAAAAAAGAAAAAAAAAAAGAAAAAACACCTGACACCCAGACTCACGTGTGACATTCGTATACGGTTGTCAAGCTCTGTCGTTGGGTTCGTCTCTCTGACGCACGTTTGACACTCGCATGCGACTGGGTTATACCCCCTGAGTCCCTGGTTAGGGGGGGAGGGGGGAGCCAGTGTCTATTCCTTAAGTATGAAGAAAAAATTTAATTTTTCTTAAGTATGGGAAAACGCAGGCGTCGACGCGGGCCGACGCGTTACCCTCCTTAAGTATGGGCTTAAGTATGGGAGCCCTATTTTGCGAAATGTTAGAATGTTAAGAATGTTTGGTCCATTGTCCGTCCGTCCGTCCGTCCGTCCACAGTGGACGGACAGTGGACGGACGGACGGACGGACGGACGGAGTGGACCGATACTAATCCCCTTCGCTGTGGCCGGCTCCTCGTCGGACCCTTCGTCCTCGGAGAGCACCTGCGACTTCACGCTGCCAGCACGACTGGCAGTCTTTCGGGCAGCCACCATGCCTTGGTACTCAGCCTTCAGTGTTTCCGGTTTGCCGGCTGTGCTCTTCGGTTTGTCCGCTGATGACTGCTTAGCACGGTACTTGTCCTTCTCGTCGTTGGGCAGCTGCTGCCAGTCTGTCACCAGGATGCCCCAGTCGGAGCTCTTGAAACGGTTCTTCAAGTTGTACATCCGCAGAGCGGCGTTCTCCGCATCCCACCACTTGCTGGACCCAAGCCTGCTCTCGTGGTACCCCGCTGGCATTTTGACATGCTTGTAGCCACTTCTGCACTGCTCGGGATCAGACTCGTGCCAGCCTCCTCCGAAACAGCGTAGACACTTGGGCTTGTCATTGGCGCGACCTCCCTCTGCCGGTGGCGGCGTCTTGTTGTACGCAGGCTTCTTGGTTCTCTCGGCGACGTTCACCTCCTTCTTCATATTTTTGGAAGGCGACGCATCCCCCTTCTTGCTGCTCTCCGGGTCGCCCGACTGCCCTTCCCCGGCTGACTCTATCTTCTTGATCGAGTTCTTGATTGCCTTGAGGTCAAGGCCGTGCTGTCGAGCCTCCCAGGTGGAGTACTGGCAGCCACATCGCCTAGTAATCTCCTGCAGGAAGGTGAGGATCCAGGACTCCGCATCGTTCTTGAGCTTGTCCTGCACCTCGATGATGGCCTCCAGGTCCTTCCAGGTCACCCGATTGGGCGGCGGGAACTGAGCCCTCAGCTGCTCCTTCACCCGCGTCTGGAAGATCTTGATGCGAAGGTTCTCCACGCAGTCCTCGATGAAGGTGCGCAGCTCCTCGTCGCTCAGCACCTTCCCGGTGTTGAGCTGCATCTCCCTGCGTTGACACATTTTCATGTATGTTAGACCATCTTGCCCCAATTCTTGTGGCTTCTGGGTCAACAGATCAACTTTCTCTTGCGTTCCCTTCATCATGAACTTCTTGTCAAGGGCAGCAATAAAGCCCCGGAGTGCGTAGAAGTACTGCATGTCACGGGTGCCATTTTGTCCCGTCAACCCTTTCAGCGAAGTCCCATCGGTCAGATACTCGGTGGAAACCTCTCCTTGGGATCTTGGTCTGTCGCTGGTCTCGCTATCACCCACGTAGTACCAACATTCATTTCATTGAAGGGGGGCCTAGCACATGGGATAGAGCCCTCAAGTGGGCCATGTTCACTGGTGTCCTTGAGGACCCTGTCCATGTTCGAGGCCACTACACCCCCGCTCTCATAGTTCTCACGCCACCAACTGAGGCTTTGTGAGTTTTCACCCGCCAGACATGCGGGGACGATATCCCACAAGGTTTCCCAGTCAGGAGGTGTCTCTCTCAGGGCTCTGATCTGTGCTTCGGTGAGATTGGCGCTCGCCACGGACCTGAGCTTCCTCCTGATGTTGGCGTTATGTTGGCGTACAAAGTTCTCGCACATGAGGGAGAATTCCCTCAAAAACTTGGGCCGGTCTTCCTCCTTGGTGCCCGTATATATAGGCAGCGCACCAAGGGCAAGGCGAGTGGAGTCACTGTACTCCATCTCCTCCTCAAATATCACTACAGGCTCTTGGGCTTGAACCTGAGGCTGAATTGGAGCCTGAGCCTGAGGCTGAACTAAGGCTTGGACCTCAGGCCGGCCTCTGGCAGCCGCTTTCTCTTCTTCCAGCTCTGTGAAGTGCTGGCTCACCCGTACCGCTCTCTGGGTACGTCTCTCTGCTCTTTGCTGTTTCTGGCGATCAGTGTTCGACTCCGTTGCTACTTTCCCGGTAGTGAGAAGGTCCCAATGTGAAGGCTCTTTTCACTCCGCACTTCCAAGCTTACCAGTACGGATGATTCCGTCCCTGGCCTCACCTTTCAGTGCTTCGCTCTAAGTAGCAGTCACTGTAAGGATATTCTCACTCATAAATTACGTGTCGAGTCTCGCAGGTAACTTGACTCCTGTCTTCCTCCACTTCTTCCAGATAGCCAGCACGGTTGATTTCACTCTCAGTGCAACTGGTCAGTGCTGTGCCTCGGCAGAATGCCAGAATGGGACAGAATGCCGCAATGAACGCTGCCGTAATGATATACACTGACAATCCCGTTTCGCTCTACGCCTTCAGGCGTACCAGTACGGATGAATCCGTCCCTGGCTTTACCGTCCGGTGCTTTGCTCCAGCAGGATGCCATTTCCCAGAATAGTCCAGAATAACATTCTCAACGCTGTAACCATAATGAACAATGAACCCCCGGTTTCGCTCTATTTGTTGTCGCTGTGCCTTGCAAGGCTGCTGAACTTCAAGTGCCACAACAGTCTGTTTCCCTCAACCTCTTCCAAGCTTACCAGTACGGATGAATCCGTCCCTGGCCTCACCCTTCGGAAGCCTTGTTCTCCAGGACTGCTGTTACGCTCTCAGAATTACAGACGACATGTCTGTAATAAAGCACATTTTTGTTTTGTAAAAGACTGTAAATCACAGTTCTGACGCCATAACACAAGAACAAGTCCAACAAATGTATATCTTCACAAGCAAAAGAATGCCATATATCATAAATCCTTATATCATAACACTGCTGTTTTCGCGGTCTGAGCGAGTACTTCCTATTTTCGGAATCGCTGTTACGAAGGCAAAACAAAAATGAGCGTCTGCCTCACCCTGCTATGCCGCCCTACTTATTCTCGCTATCTCTGAACAAGTGTAACACCCATCCGTATTTCCGTATCTCGTCACTGTCACAACTCCTCGCGCGTATCGTACTGCGCGTGTCATACGTTTGTCACAGAGACTGCTACAGCAAGTGTCACAACCCGGCTAAGGTACACGATAAGCCGTGGTTTGTGACAGGTTTAGTCCAGTCAGTGGCCACTACCCGGTCTCCATACCGTCGATTTAGCTTGGGTACATCCCTATGTACCCAGACCCTCTTGGGTACATCCCCATGTACCACCGGGTAGTGGACATCAGCTGTTGTTGAAAGTGACCTGCCCGAGTTTGAACCGGAACCGATAGCGTTAGCGGGAGTACGAGCTGAAGTGACGATCATACCTGAGGGCGGATGGGAATCTGACGCGAGTGGTCTTAGCGATTGAGAGCGTTGGGGAGCTTCGGGAAGAGCGGTGGCTCCAGCCTTGGCGAGACCAGGCGGCAGGTGAGAACCTGGGTAATCCATCCAAGAGAGCAGTGGCTCTAGCTTCGGCACAGCCAGGCAACAGGTGGAAATCTGTATAATCCATTTGAGCAGTGGCTCTAGCCTCGGTATGACCAGGCGGCAGGTGAGAACCTGGATAATCTATCCAACCGAGCAGTGGCTCTAGCCTCGGTGCGACCAGGCAACAGGTGGAAATCTGTATAATCCATTTCATGAGAGCATTGGCTCCGGACCTGGCACGACCGGGCAGCAGTTGGAGATCTGGGTAAAAGCTCTACGCACTCCGAGGAGGCGGTGAGGGTTTAAAACCTTTCCTCCGGGCCGGCATCCCGAGAACTGTCAGGTAATTGGCAAACCTATTGTCATCACCTGTGGTGTACCGTGTTGGAAGGTTTGAAACCTTGAGCGTGGTAATGGATGTGAGATCTCGAGCCTTGGGGGAGCCTGGTAGTGCAGATGGCAGACCGGTGAGAGGCCGACCCTTGTGCTTAAGAGGCTGATCTCCTTATTGCGGTGTGTCTTGGGAAGTGTAATGTCATCCCAGACAACAGGCGGCTGAGACCTGTATAATCATCCTGAGCAACAGTAGAAGATCTGTATAAAAACTTTACTGGTTCGACGTGGTCAGCGTGGACGTGACCTTCCCTAAGGGGGGGGGAGTTGTGCTAGGAGGCAAGCACAAGAGCAAGAAAAACGGCTAAGTACAAAACGCAAGAGTACTCAGTACGGAGTACAGTAGGACCGATCAGAATGATGTTGATGTGAGGTGCCTAGCCTGTTGTACGGAGTACTCAGTACAGTTGAGTTATGGAAAGAGTTCCTGAATGTATAAGAACTCTAAGTGTAACCCGTTTCGGGGATGAGAGCTGGACTGAGAATTGTAACATAAAAGTAAAGAGCCATAACTGCTGTATATTGTGTATTGAAAGCATGCACTGAAAGCAAAAGCATTACTAGAAGGATTTGCGAAACCGAAGTCCGATAGTAGACCAACCGAAATCATACCTCGTGCGGTCGTTTAATAAGTGTAGATAATATAAGTCCGAAACCGTAAAGAAGAGAAGAGCAAGAGTGTAGACTCCTACAGAGGCAGGAGGGTAAAGGAATTAGCAGAAACTTCTGGTTTGGGCTCGAAGAAGCCCAACTTCACAGATATGTTGTCCATGAAAGACTGTTCGAAGGGGGGTTCGCTGTCGATGAACTGCTTCGGGTAGAGGACCGCGTCCTCGTCGCGCATGATTGTCACCTGTGGCTCAGGCTCCACGACGGCATTGTCGATCACGGCGGGCGTGGCCGAGCCGAAGTGGGCCATGGGGAAGTGCTGTGACCCGGACTCAGCACCACCAGCTACCTGCTTGAGCTCGCGGAGAGCCGTGCGTGCCTCGTGCACGCGGGTAGCAAGGAGAGAGGGCGGAGAAGGGATTAAGCCCGCGTACTGTGCCCGAAGGCCGATGTTGTTGTCGTTGGCGAAGGTAAAAGGGTCCTCGTCGTGACGAACAACGGGTTGATCATGCCGGCCACAAAGTTGAGCGAAGGTGGCGTCGTCCTGGGCGTCGAAAGCGGCCTGGAACGCGGAAACAATCTCGTCGTTCTCGTCGGCGGTCATCAAGTCGCACTCCGCGCACGCCATGTCGTCCGTGGGGCAATTCGCGGAGTCGTGGTAGTGTGCAGGAGGACAGCGCGCACACTCAGGGATGAAGGCGGAGGAGGCCACGTGGAACGAAATGTTGTGGGCGGAGTTCTTCTTGTAGTTGTCTTGCCGCCAATTGCCGCCGCTCTAGGGCGACTCATCCGCGGGTGAGTCGCCCGAAGAATAGAAAGCGAGCTGAAGGGCGACTCATCCGCGGATGAGTCGCCCGAAGAATAGAGCGAAGCTGAAGGGCGACTCATCCGCGGATGAGTCGCCCGAAGAATAGAGCGAGCTGAAGGACGACTCATCCGCGGATGAGTCGCCCGAAGAATAGGCAGAGGTGATAGGCATAAGCTTTTTTTTCTTGGAACGGCCGAGCTGAAATAGCGTCAGGAAAGACTTCCGCGGATTCAGTACCCCTTGCGCGGAAAGGTGTTGCGTGAGTAATCCGCGGACAAGCACAAAGAAAGCAGCTTGCCAAAGAAAGCAGCAACGAGCGTCAAAATAGACAAAAGGCTTTCTTCCGCGGATTCAGTATCGCAAATAGCACGATGCGCGGAGAGCTAACGCGTGAGTAATCCGCGGAAAAGCACAAAGAAAATAGCTTGCCAAGAAAATAAGCAAAGAGCGTCAAGATAAAGAAAGACTTCCTTCCGCGGATTCAGTATCGCAATAGCACGATGCGCGGAGAGCTAACGCGTGAGGGTGTGTAATCCGCGGACAAGCACCAAGAACGCAGCTTGCCAAGAAAATAAGCAAAGAGCGTCAAGATAAAGAAAAGACTTCCTTCCGCGGATTCAGTATCGCAAATAGCACGATGCGCGGAGAGCTAACGCGTGAATAATCCGCGGACAAGCACCAAGAAAATAGCTTGCCAAGAAAATAAGCAAAAAGCATAAACATAAAAAAAAAATACTGAAGCACAAGTAATCCGCGGGCAGCCAAAGGCATATTACCTTCGCAGCCGCTACTTTTCTTCGGTCAACGAAGAAAAGGGCCTTGCGACTGAAATAAAGAAGCTAGGTACTTTCGTTTTAAATCAAGATGACCGAATGATGATGACCGCAAACTTGAATCATTTTAGACCAGTCATTACATCTCGATCGGATTCTGAATATCGGAAACATGATGACACCGATGACCAGGAAATTGTGTCATGACTGCTTTCTCATATTTTAGACCAATGAATATCGAGTATCTAATTATTGTAGGATCGAGCATGAGACTGCCTACTTGAATTATCATCGAAAACTTCGTTCATGAATTCATTTCTTCAAAATTTTACACGACGCATGCACCTCAACTTCAAATGATTATTCGTGATACAAGTATACGGAAACAATCTCAGATATCAAAAAATGGTACACAAGCTTGTGCAAATAAGCAATACGGGGATGACCACAATACCATACAAATAGATACAAGCATTAAACGAACTTCATCCAAGCGTCCGTTCCAAGAGAGGAGTAACACAATCGAATCTCTTGAAAGTCGTATCATCTTAAAGCATCGTGATAATGAGGTGGTATCTGAAAGAAAGCGTAAAAAATATTTCCGCAGACCCATTTTGAACCGTCCAAGAAAATCAGGCTTCATTGGTAAACAGGTATATTATCTCTGCTTATGCCTTGCTTTTGATATTCTGATATGCCTTCAGCTCGGCGACTCCAGCGGGCGACTCATCCGCGGATTAGTCGACCTTCAGCGCGGCGACTCCAGCGGGCGACTCATCCGCGGATGAGTCGCCCTTCAGCTTGGCGACTTTAGCAGAAAACTAATTTGCATGCATTTCGGTTGCAGGACTTACTTTTACCGCCTTCATTGAATGATGTGTTCAATTTCTCATGTCGCTGTAAGAGGTTATGTTCGTCGAATATTTCTAAACAAGACGTTAAGGATCTTCGCTCTGAATTCTGGACCTTGAACGCGGCATCTCCTAAAGAGAAAAGTCTTCAAGGAATGCAGAGACAATGGATCATATCTACCCTTAAAAAGTCGTCCGACTTTTCAGATCAAGATGCACCAGTTCTCAAATTTCTCAGCGTGTGTGTCGCAAGTTTTATGAGAAATGTTTGCCGATATCTCATGGACGGCTGACGAAGCTAATAAAGGATTTATTTGCCGGAAGAAAACATAACAGGTAAACCAATTTACAGTTTTCCTGTAGGCTCCCATTCTTTGCAACAGCTTCATTATAATAATATACATTTTTTCCTTTTTCAGGCTGCACGGAAACAGCAAACAAGTGCAAGTACAGGGCTTGTCATATATTCCAAAAAAACTCTCTAAAGGTTTCAGCAGCGAAAACCTTTCTGCAGAAGATTGCCAAAGAGCAAGGTCAACATCAACCGGACAAGAAAGAAACACATCTGCCTCAAGGAATGACAAAGCTTTACGTCTACGAAAAGTTTATCGAAGAGCTTCCAGCCTTTGGTTCTGAGAGATTCAAGGTCAGCGAGCCATACTGGTATACGATCTGGAGAAAACACTTCAAGTGGCTTAAGTGTCCGAAGATTTGCAAATTCTCGGAGTGCAAGATCTGCTCGACCGCAAAGCTTCACAAGCAAGTCGCCCCAGCCGAAATGAGAGGTTTGTTAGAAAGAAAACCCAATCTTGTCGTGTAGATAAACACTGCTTGTTCATACACGTGACCACTTACCTGAATGTGTTTGCGTTGCAGTACGAATCGAAAATCTTTTGCAAGCTGCTCATCGACTGGATGCAAGGGCTGAACGGGAGAAGTACTACAAACACATTCAGAAATCCAGCGCAGCAAAAGGCAACGCGAAGTGGTGGAAATATACTACCATGATCATCGATGGCATGACACAACGTACCACACAATTGCCTCACTTTCGTCGAATGCCCTCTTGGGTCAAAGACAATTAGGCATTGATAGATACCCACTGCATGGGGATGCTCATCGAAGGCATCGGTCGTTTTATGGAATTCAATTTCAGTCATAACTACTCTGACAACTCGAACTATCTTTCGAACGTCATACAGCGGGCAGTAGCGCGAGTTCATGAGCATCGACGATCGGGTGGGCATCCGTTACCGGAAGTATTGTATCTACAATTGGACAATGTAAGCAGCATTAAGGGCCACTTCTTGATTGCTTATTGTGCCATGCTGGTCAAACGTGGGGTATTCCGCAAGGTGAAGATCAACTATTTGATCGTGGGACATACACACGAAAATATCGATCAGATGTTTTCAAGGTTTTCTGTGGATTTGAGGAGGCTGAACGTTTGGGACATCGAGCATTTGATGGAGGTGGCTAGGAACTGCTTTAAGGATGGAGTAGTTCCGGAATGTCAACTGATCGATGAGGTGCACGATATCAAGGGCTGGATGCATGGATGCTATAACGAAGTGCGCGATGTCAGCTTCCAACACGCATTCAAGATTTTTTCTGGGCCCACAGGCGACGTGTTAGTGCAGGCGAAACGTTATTCATTCGATCCAGTCTGGCTTCCAAAGGAAGGTGGGGTGAAGGTATTTAAGAGCAGCCTGCCCGAGGGCTCACCATGCTTTGTCGAGCCTAAATCCATTAACGAATTGAGCGCACGGAAACAAGCGAAGCAGCTTGCGACTTCCAGGAAGTCTACGAGCAATCCATTGAAAGAGATCGAGGATCTTGTCATTCAATGCAAGAGGAATCTTTGCTTATGCATTCGAGGTAAGCACTGCACTGCTAGCGATTACGATTTGATTTGTCATATTTCAAATGTAAGTGGCCTTCTCAGTTTCTCGGGTTTTGTTTTGCAGATGTCGCAACCACCGAGGAGGCGGAACGGCTTCAATTTCTAGCCAAGCGCGCAAATACCTTTCTTGAAGGGTATGTTCAAATGCAACGTGACATTGCGGCAGGAACGTTCGAACTAAAAGAGAAGACGCCGTGGGTGCTGCACGAGGCTCCCTTTGAGGTTACTGGACCCATGATGCCTGCTCCTTCGGGTGGTTTGAGCGCGAACGGGCGAGATGCGGAAGTACTGATTGTCGATGAGCCAATGGCTGATACGAATGGTAATGAACGTGGATACACGGATGCACAACTGGCTGATTACGTGCAGGGCCTTCGGGACTCCGTAGCGGTTCACGTGCGCCCAGTACCTCGTCCTATCTACATCGGGGCACAAAAAAATACCATTGGAAGACGAGCTCGAGATCATCTTGCGCAATACATTCTGGGAGAAACTGACGACCCGGACTACGATGTGAGCTACAGCAAGATGAAGAAAGGTAGCATGGCTGTGTTGATTGCTCCCGAATCCGAGAAGACTGCCCGGACGGAATACCCGTTTCGTATCGCTCTTGGAAGGAGCCGAGGATGGTCGAGATATCTGTACCTTTGTGAGGTACAAGAGCAGCTGCTAAATGAGAAAGGTGAGAAATGTTTGTTGATGTGATTGCGGGCGCAACCTGCTTTTGACATCACAACGTTTTATGTCTATCTAATACCTCTTTATCTTCTTTCTGGTGCAGGAGAAAAATGTTTGCGGTGGTTGACTTGTGGTACATTTAAGCTCACGAGCGCCTCCCAAAAGAAGGCCCAGAATGCAGACTCCCGGCTTTCGAAGGAGAAGGCATCGAAACCTGAAAGTTTCCGGTTGCATCAACGTACCAAGCAGGTGGCGCCGTATACACCAAGCGAAGTATTAGTAGCATGGGACTGGGACACGGAAGAGGAGCGCCGAAAGATCAATGCAAGCACACAGCGATGGATCCCGGGTGAGCAATATGACTTGTTGGTTAAACGAGTCATCGCCAGCGACATGTCAAAGAGCTTTGAGCCACCCCAGCATAGAACACCCAAACTCTTACTGCGCGACGCAATCATGCCATTAGAGGATAAAGAGGATAAAGAGAACGCGGAGGCTGAAGAGGGTGAGAGTTCGGACGAGGAAGCCTCTTTGTCATCCTTGTCCGATGGTGACGACCAGATGTGTGAATAACTCGATCAGTCCGATGAACTTGTATATAGGAGTTGTCAAACAATAGTATATATTGTGAATATCTAATGTTTAACTATCGTGGTATTACCACGTTTGATTTCCTTGCACTCATTGTATGACTCATGCTATGCCTATACGCATGCTTGGTATGTAAAATGTCACGCATTATAAAGCCTGCCTATCTCTTCATCAGCATTCATTTCTCGCTTTCGCTCACGATAGACCCCACCTCCTACCAGTGAGCGACACACCCAGATGCCAGACTACTACATTGTCCTTTTCCGTTTTGTGCTTCCCGCCATCCGGGAAAGACGCCGTTCCCGCGAGGAATGCTTTTTGCACGCATGGGTAGAAGAACGATTTCTGTGGGCCCTTGAAACACGAGTACGCATTACATGCCCCGATATCCCTGGCACATTTACCTCAGAAATTATTGTGTTTCCTGTGACACTTGCGCGGTTTTTTTTCATCCTCGGAGAATTGTGAACGACGACGTCGGCGGCTTAAGAGTCAATGAGGCGTCCTACTTTAATCGAACTAGTTGGATTTCCGGTATGAATTTTTATCGCAGTATAAACGAACTCCACCGACGATGGTTATATGATCACCATTGGGCCTGGTGCAACGGTTGGTTTCGCAACCTCCTTGACTATGACGCTGATGGTAACGAATTCGTCTATGATCGTGTATACGACCGGCCCTGTTGCGATGATTGCGGACGGTCAGATTCACTTGTTATGCGAGTGACTTACCCACATCGATACATATGTGTCGACCGCGCGAGTTGCGAGTTCTGGCAGGATATGATTTTTTTGTTGCCCGCATCGAGAAGAAATGTTTTCTAGAATAGATGGGTGGTGGCTAAAGCCGCCACCGATTGAGATTCGACCATCAATTCAAATCAAGACGAGTCGTCCACCGACAGTCGACAAGGTCAGTGCAGATGTACTCGTCGCCAATACGGGTAAGATCCATATCAATGCGTCGGCATCGACTGCAGGCAGGCCTCATAGACAACTCGTACCGCGACGGGTAGATCCATTGAGGATCTGCATGCTCGTTGTAAAAGCCGTTGTACCACGCCCAATGATATTCACGAAGCCATCGTTTTTCGAAGTCGTCGAAATCGATGTAGTCTAGCCGGAATCTGAAGTTGTTTGACATGCCAGGTCATTGCCAATGGAACCCTTCGTCATCGTAATGTGGGGCTTCAAAGTTGGAGGTAGGGAATATCTGCAAGAAATTTCCCCGATCACGAACATCCCCCCAATCGACTTCGAGCAGATCACGTAATTCATGGAAATAGTGAGCCAAAGTTACAGGCATCCAAACATCACCAAACATGCCCGAAAACGTCAAAACCTTTTCTTCCAACGCCCACAAGAAACGTTCTTCGACCCATGCCTGCACAAAGTATTCCTCACGCAATTGACGCATTTCCCGAATGTAAGGAAGAACAATCCCAAACAGGACGTAATGGGTATCCGCCATTCTTGATAATGCAAAGATGAAGCGGTGTGTCTTCCAGGAAGGAATGGAAAAGGATCCTCCTAAAGGCCTCAAGCGATTTAAATATTGCCAAGGAGGGCATGGGCCTCTCAAGGTGAAAGCCGCAAACCAATAGGATGAAACCAACAATCACAAGATTGGCCAAGATAAGATTGGCGCGGCTAAATGTTGGCTAAGATACAATTGGCGTGGACAAATGTTGGCTAAGATAAGGTTGTGGCATGAATAAGGTTGGTAATATCACACCGTTCACAGAGAGTTGCGATTGCCTTAGTTGAGCAGGTATAAAAGCACTCACCTTGTCCTCACAACTCACTTTTCAGCTTGACACTACTAACAACTGACCACACTTAGCCCAAACGCTACCTGAATGGCCCAAGACACACTCGTCATGAAATGCGATTATTGTGACCTTCCTGCAAACGTTCGCATATGGTTTAATGCTGGTTCGCATCTTGTTGCGATAAATGAGCATACCGAATATTTCGCGTGTATGCGTTGTTCTTACGAAATATTCATGTGCCAGGAAGCAATGGATGACGAAGACGGAGTACACTGGGAGCTGATAGATTAGTAGACCATTACTTTCCGGTGTCTGAAAGGCGTGGAATAAACTAATTCGAGATCTCTTGCCTCGCATTAATACTAAGTACTTTGCGATGTAATATAGTAACGCTATGATATGTTGTACGACCATTAGTTGCTGACTTATGGCCTTTGCGACATAATTTATCTATATTAGGTCGTGACATGCTACTACCTATTATTGTTTACTTAGTGCCTGTCTCACCATATAGATGTTCCCATGCTATTTCATTTTCATTTTTCAAGTTTGCTCCCAATCGACCCACCTCCTACCCACGCTCAAAGAAGAATGCCTACTCCACACTCTCGCACGGAAGTTGATAAAAAACACATACTATTTCAGCTTGTTCTCCCGTTCATTCGGGCCAGGTACAACAGGCGAGTACAAGAGAGAATGCTGGTACAAGAGGGATTGCCATATGACTATGATTCTCTGACTACCGACCAACGTGTACAACTTATTATTCAAATCGAAGAACAATTCTACCGAGACCATTACTTTCCGGCGTCTGAAAGGCGTGGAATGAACTGATTCGAGATCTCTTGCCTCGCGGTAATACTAAGCACTTTGCAATGTAATAGTAGAAGACTGAAGACAACAAATAAATGCCATGATGTGCCAATGAGATGCCTCCAACTCTCTGTCTTGTCTAATGCAATAATGATGACAATTACTTTGAAGTCATTTGTATCAAATCGGCAGACAACATGACCATTTGGCGGCACGGAAAATTCACTATCGAACATTTATGGGCAACCATGTAGTAAGACTACTAACACTAGCAAACATTATACTTGTAAATAAACGAATAGACAACGTCCATGCAACAATACCCGTGTGATGATAGTTGTATAGCCGCGTTTTTTGACGCGGGGCTTGTGTTTATGAACACGCCCAATCCAAAAAAGATATCTCTCTCCGTTGATTGCTCGATGATCGCTCGAACCACAATAGCAAACAGCATAATGAAGGCATACCGTACCGCATAAACGCATATCGCAGCCTACGTGTATGCCGCGTGTCTGCATTACACTGCGCGTTATGATGACGTGGCAGGTCACCCGTCGTCTATAAACCGAGAATAGTAGCAGAAAAGCACCGTCTAAAAACATGCATACTGGTTCACGTATCCCCAATAGTCTGTTTTCTGCACCACCTCTGGAACATTGAACGCGACCACCCCATCTTATTTCGAGATCGGGACCGAACATTCATTACATAATCTAACATGTTGTCCGATGGGTTAGAAACACAACACTACCAGACTATTTGGTGTTCTAGACAATCTATCGCCGGGTAAGAACATCAAAAGTCAAGATTAGGCAAGGAGCATACGATGACGTCTCTGAAGGTCGCCAAGTATGCCTTGACGGTGCCGTGATCCCCCTTAATCCGCGCACTTTCCTTGCACAAGTAATACTGTCTGGACCACAACAGTACTATCTCATGCAAGTAATAGACACTTCCGCAACTTTCTACTAGAATGTCTTAGTGACACAGTGAAAACGCTGAACGCCGTAGGGTTTGAGCGAGGCTAATCGGGTATCATCAAAGATAGAATGAATATACGACTCTAAGACGATCTAAGCTCTGAGGCCGTCACTAGGTAATCATACCTTGTGTCACAGTCTATGCGTTCCTTGATCTGCCTGGTTTGGGACAGTGCAATGCCCCACCGATCATAGTCAACAGCAAGCTGCAGGACGGCTGTCATACGGCCAAGATTCTTGCTCTTGAATGCCGACTGAAAAGCTGCCCAGAAAGCCTGCTGGAAGGCATCATCATCACATGTCAGCCCGAAGTCATCCACGTAGACAGCCACAAAGGCTACGAACACAGAGGTCACAATATAGTAGAGGCACGGGTCATATGTAGACTGGGTGAAGTGCATTCCCTGATAGGTGAAGGACTTCATGAATTTGTTTGCCAGCTTCTGCCAGGATGCACCAGCTGTCCGTAGCCCGTAGAGAGCATAGTAGATCAGCTTGGCAAATCCATATCTGCCCTTGTTATACTTATATCCAGAGGGGAACCGCACATATATCGGCACCTCCAGGCGGGCATGAACAAAGGCCTGACTGACGTCAAAGTGATAGACCGTAACCCCCATACCAGCAAAGATAATAGACATGATGAAGAGAAGGCGGAAGGTGGGCAGGTCTGCTACCGTGCATGCAGTCTCAGCCTGGGTGTAGCCCCAGTGCCACGTGGCCGCCACAGCCATCCGAGCTTTATGAATTTTGACTGGCGGCAGGCCATCCCGCGGCTTCCAGGGTTTGTCAAGCACAAAGACGGTGTTGGTGGCAATCTCACCCGCTGGAAGCTCCTCGACAGGCTCCATCTTACCCTGGTCAATCAGAGGCTGCACCTCCCCACCGGCAAGGGCTGTTCCATTTATTGTCGCAAGGAGGGGGGATTTCCGTTTTTGTCAGGGGTGGTGGGGTCACGTGATGGCGCTGTCCGCTGGGCAGGTGTTGTCCGCTGGGTGGGTGGGTGTGGGTTGCTGAAGTTAACAGTGGAGAGTGTCCGCTGGGGAGGTGGGGGTCAGAAGAAATGATGTCCGCTGGGGTGGTGGGGGGTCAAGTGCCATATCCTACTACCCCCACACAATAAATGGAACAGCCCTAATAGCCTCCTCCCACTGTGCCCCATCCGGCATAGACAACGCCTGGCGGTACCCGCCCGGCAGTGGCAGGTCAGGGGCCGCAGTGTGGTATAGGCGCTCGGCGAGGTCAGTGGAGATATGACAGAAGATGAGGGTGCCACTGGCAGGCAGTGCACCGACCGTGTCCTCTGGTGGGACCACATAGTGCGGGAGGAGCCACTGGTCCTGCTCCGGGTGGTCGGAGAAGGGAAGGTGGCAAGCACCGTGGGTATCAGGGAACACCACCAGACTGGCACGGAGGTCCACAGCATGGGCACGTGGGGCGGTCACAATTGTAGGGCATAGGCCGGAAGAGCACCCCATAGGACCTGGACCGCCTCATGTCTGTCGAGACAATGAGTGCCGGATACAGCGGGGCACCGCGGGCCTCCTGGGCCTTAGCCAGAGTCCAGAGCGGGTAGTATTGGTTGACACAGTCAACGACCCTGCGGCGGTCCAGCCAGTGGACCAAGTCAAACCAAGCAGTGCCCGCAGGGGCAGCCATGACGTACTGCTGGGCCGTGGTCGTGGTCCGTGGTGCAGAGCCGGTATCAAGCAACTGCACGGTGACATAGGTCTCACCGTCCCGGGTGTCATAGTAGGCAGCAACGGAATGGACCGACACCACCATGTCAGTGGTGTAGCCCTTCCATGGCTCCGGCCTGTCACTCGGCACGGGCGTGGAGTGCTGCTCGTCGGGAGCGGGGGCAGGGAACGATGACATCACCTGCCCGAACTCCGAATATATAGTTTCTGATGAAGTCCGGCCGGCCCTCTGGCACAACCTTGTTTCTCTCCAGGTCCAGGATCTTGTAGGCTGAGGACCTGAGGCTGATGCCAACGAACCGCCCCTGCCAGGACCGGGGGGGTCCGCTTCTTGGAGACCCCCGGACACCGGGCCCGCATCTGCTGAGCATTCATGGTCACAGTGCAGAGGGTGCCGAAGATCTCGATACGGGAGTAGGTAAAGTGATAGCCCATAAAATGATAGAAGGGCACCACCGCATCCCGACCATGAGGCAGGATGTCCCACAGCAAGCAGGCATGACTGTCTGCAAGGGGCCAGTTGTAGGTGAGGTCCATACCAGCCGTCTCCAGAAGTGCCCGGGAGACCGATGAGATCTTACCGATCACATATTCAGCCATGAAGTTCTGCCAGTGCAGAGTAGGCGAGGACTGCAGGTGTTTGATGCCATGGTGTTTGTACAAGGCCTGTGCCGCGGGGTCACACAGCTCCGGGGCACAATCAGTACGGAGGACAAGACCAATGCAGGCAAAGCCATGATGAACAACATCTGCCAGGAACTGAGCCAGAATGAAGCTGTATGGCGACTTCTCAGCAGAGAAGTAGCAAAAGGTAAACCTGACAGTGAACTCCACAAAGGTCCAGCGGTACCTCGACCCGTTATAGCCAATAGGCGTGATCGGGCCTGTAGCATCAGCCGCCCACATAGATCCAGGCTTCTGAGCCTTGTATCTGTCAGCCGGAGGGTGTTTCGGACTCGGCTGCACCGCCCGCATACGGGCACACACAGCACAGGCCTCAGCACAGGTCCCGTGAGCCAGAAGCTGCTCCCGGGGTAACTGTAGTACCAGGCCGGGCAATCTCAACACCAAGGTCCATGAGCTGAGCCAGCCTGAGACCATGAACATGAGCATATGCGGAGTGGCACCACCTCTCAGGCAGAGTGGAAGTCTTCCAAAAATCTTTACGGCCCGCAATTGAGAAAATGCATGGCCCGCTTTCGGCCAAAACGGTCAAGGAAGAAAAATGACCGCCGCAGGCGCGAAATTTTGAAATTAAGTATGGGGGTTTGATAAAAAGTGGCCTTAAATGCTTATATTTTTGGCCGAAGCTTGGCCGGCGCATATTTTTGTGCGGCCCGGGGGCGAAAGAACCTTCGGCCCGCTTTCGGCCCGGAGCGAGCTTCTGCGGCCCCGGGCCGGCCCGCCACGGTAAGACTTCCACTCTGCTCTCAGGGGTGAACCTCATGGACGTGTACCGATCCCGGTAGATGATAGCCACTGGGAATGGAGTACCAGCAATAAGGACACGGTCCCCTCCGCCCTCTGATCCAGCTGACTGCAGGGGCCGCCCAGCATAGGTGTGCTCACGGAGGTAGCTGAAGATACCCTCTGTGCCAGCGGGATGCACGTGCAGGACCTCCCAGTGAATAAGGTGCTGTCTGAAGGTACTGAGGTATGACTGGGGAATCAGGAAGAGGAATACCGTGTGCTCGGGGTCGGTTGCAAAGTCTCGGTTGGCCTTCTTGAGCATCCGCTCACAGGTGAGTCTGTCAAAGGGCGGGTTGCCATATATATAGGCACCGGCCCAGAGGTGACCCCAGCAGGAATCAGACAGTGAATACCTGACTGGGCAGGTCTGGTTGTTACCCACGCCGGGGGGGGGAGGTCATCTCCGAAGAGAGAGAGAGAGAGAGAGAGGGGGGGGGAGGAGGGAGACTCTCGCCCACCTAACCTAGCACAAAGATCAAAGATCAAAACCAAAGGATCAAACATCAAAACAGGGAGAAAGGGAAGAGAGAGATCAGGATCAAGTAGGGAGAGGAGTTAAGGGCAGGAAGGAAGGCAGGGAGACAAGGAACAAGGGAACGACAGCGACCCTAAGCCCAAAGCCGGTTGGGGAAGTCGATTCTGACGCTCGACACTGCACCGTGCGTCCCCATGAATTGTGTACTGGGATCGGAGGCTCCAGCAGGGGTGCTCAAACCTAGACGAGTGAAAGCCACAAAAAATTACAGGGAAACCAAGGCACGGTGCACGTGATCACCAAGGTTTCCCACCTCGCACTAGGCTCCCCGGACATAACGCCAAGCTCTAAACCGAGCTCTAAACTGACTGACGATGACGGATCAAGCAGGAGACCTGACGGACCAAGCAGGGAGAGTAGGGCAAAGAGAATCAGGCAGGGATAATTGAGGGCAAAGAGAATCAGGCAGGGAGAATTAAGGGCAAAGAGAATCAGGCAGGGAGAATTGAGGGGAAGAAGGAGTGCATGCTGCCCGGGCCCCGTGGCACTGTGGGCTGTGACTCTCAGTGCTCTATATGCCGGTTCGTATGCCTAGGGTGCATGCAGTGTCAGTGTGTGTGAGAGGGCAAAAGGGAGTGAAGAGCGTACCGTTCAAGCTGGGAGCAGGCACGAAGCAAACAGGCAGGAGCACGAGCGAGGCGCGTCGGAGCGTTGGAGTGCGAGGGCGCGGCGTCGAAGTGGAGCGGAAGCACCGGTGAGCAGAGTGATCAAGGGGCAGGACAAGAGAGGATGCAGAACAAAGAATGCACCGAGGAGGAGATGAACGGAGGCAAGGAAAATTAAAAAGGGAACAGGATGTGGGCGGGGAGAGGAGGTGTGATCGACAAAGGAAGCGATCGAGCGAGCGTGTGCGATCCCGCACGTGACATAGGAGTAAAGGAGTGGGAAGGGGGAGGGGGAGAAAGGAATCTGCTGTAAAATCAATCCGAGAGCCAAAGAAAAAGCAGGCGACAATAATTAATAAAATAATGAAAAATGATTAATAAATAGTAGAAAATAAATAATAAAAAATGAACAGTAAATAGTGTCGTACCGGGAGTCCGTAGTCGCGGGGGCTAGGAGCCACCCGTAACTGAAGCCCACCCCCCGGTGATCAAAAAGGAAAGAAAACCAAGGAAAAAGGAAGAGGAGAAAGAGAATCAAAGGGGGGTGGGCGAGAGTTGAACTCAACCAGGAAAAACTGGAAGGGGCCAACCCCCTGAGGGATTAACTTCAGGGGATTGACCCCCTGAAGTTGATCTTACAGCACCCCCAGGAAAGAGAAGAGAGGGGAGGGGAGACAAGGGGAGGGGAGAGGAGAGGGAGGGGAGACAAAGAGAGGGGAGGGGGCAGGAGGGGCATGGGGAAGGGGAGAGGAAGGGGATGAGGAAAAAAAGGAAAGGGAGGTAGAAGAGAGGGGGGAGAAGAGGTGGGAGGGGAAGGGGGCAGGGTCCGTCACAACACAATCAGGTGAGGCAGTCAGGCAAGGCAAAAGGTGGAAGGGCAGGGTACATCCGAGCAAGGAGAGGTGAGGCAGTCAGGTGATATAACAATTAATATAGTGTAAGGGCAGGAAAATAAAGGCAAGGAGTGTCCGCTAATCTACTCAGAATCTGATGACAGGCAAGTGAGGTCTTCCGTAATACACTGCCGGCAACCAGTCGGTGAGTGAGCCGCTGTACGTCCGCAGATGGAGCAGATAACTGGCAGGCCAAGTGAAGATGATGAGGACGTCGGGGGGAAGGGAGGTGGAGGTGGGGAGGGGGGGGAGGCGGGGGCGGAGGGGCGAAGGAAGAAGGGATGGGTGCGAGGGGCGCGAGCAGGTGGAGTATGATCAAGGGAGATGAGGGTGGAGGCAGCGGAGGGGGAGGGAAGGGGTGCGGGAGGGGGAGCTGGGGCAGGCACGCCGGAGGAGGAGGGGGGGGGAGCAGGGTTCCGAAGCCGTGCATTACGGGAGCGGCGTCGGTGGAGGAGGTCGTTGGCCTGGATGGAGTAGCTTCTCATGTGGTCCTGGACGTACACCTGGCGTCCACAAGCCTTCCCAGTGGAAGGGGAAGGAAGCCCACACAGAGCCCGGAATCTAGATCTCTGGCGAACCCACCAGACCGAGCTGAAGCCGCCGGTGCGGTGGCATCTCGGGCACACAAAGTCGGCGGTAACCACCCAGGCACCACGATGGGGGGGGCCCCGGGGAGGTGATGTCGCCAGCCGGCCTCCCGCAGAGTCAATAATGGGAAGTCCGCGGGGGGGGGCGGAGATGATGTCCTGCAGTTCCCGGGGTGGGACATCCGGGTCCGTCGAGTCCAGGAGGTCCATGAGCTCATCACTCCATGTCGGGGAGGTGGGAGGGGGGGCGGTGGTGAGTGGAGGGGAGAGTGGTGGGGGAGAGGGGGGCGGCGAGGGGACGGCGGTAAGTGTGGGGGAGGGGAGTGGTGAGTCAGGCATGGCGGGGTCTGAGGACGCCCAACCTGGCAGGACGGGCAAAGCATGTGCCCGACTCAGACTGGTAGAAGACATCACCCGTAACCACCTCATGGTGAAGGATGAGGAAGTCTGGGAAGGAGGAGGGGAGAGAGAGAGGGAGGATGTAGATCACAAGTCGTGGCCCAAGGAGGAGTGAGTGGGAGAGCCACTGGCGGAGGACTGCAGCGCCCCAGGGGGGGTTCCCAACCAGGATGAAACTGCCTGGGAGGGGAGGCACGTCGAAGAAGTCCAACTGCCAGCGGGCGGCGGAGCCTACAATGTCGAAGGCAAAGGAGGTGAAGAGAGGCAGGAGGGGGAGGAGGCTGTTGCTGCCGCAACCCGCGTCAATGAGGATGTCCCTGGAAGGGTCGGCGAAGCGAGTGATGGTGGAGGCGAGGAGGGAAAGAAGGGAGGCAGTGGACCAGAAGCGGGACAGGGGGTTATCATGAACAAGGGAAGGGGGTGGGAGGGAGAAAATGGAAGGGAAAGGGGAAGGGATAGTGACTGCGGAGGGGAAGACACACTGTGAGGGCGCCAGGGGCCGAGGGGAGGATCTGAGGAAGAAGCGGCCATTAAGGAGGCGGGGACGGAGAGAGCTGTCCAGCCAGATGAGGGACGGAGAGTCGCCCAACTGGAGTGCCCCCCACAGTGTAGAGGGAGGGAGTCAGCGGGAGGACAGAATGTCGGAGAGGGAGGCGGAGGAGGCGCGGTTGGGAAAGGAGTTGGTCGGGAAGTGGGGGTCCTCCGGGTAAAGGAAGGGAATGCCGTCGGGGTAGATGGTCTTGGACAGGTTGGGGTCGAGCTTGTTCATGGAGTTGATCTGGAACTGCTGCATCTGGCGGGCGGTGGAGCACAGCGAGTGGATGATCTCGTCCGCCCAGACGAAGGACTTGCAGCCGTTGTTCGGGTCGCCCTTATCCTTGCGCATGTCCTTGTTCGGGCAGGAAAAGAAGCAGCGACCCAGGTTCTGGGCCTGGCCACGGGCGCAGGTGCGGGAGACCATGTTGACCCCACACTTGCACTGCAAGTTGAGGTCGATGCCGTGCTTACGGTGTACCTGGGAGGGGGCAGGGGGAGGCGGCTGGGTGGCGGTCGGGGCAGAGGCAAAGGTGGGGGCAGGAGTGTGGGTCTGGACAGGAGCGGGAGAGAAGGGCGTGGAGGGGGAGGGAGTCTGGTGAAGAGAGGAGATGACATGCCCGGTGATGGGGGTGTTGTCGACTGGAGGGGGATGGGTGGTGCTGAGAGGGGTGCCAGAACGGGTACGGAACCAGTGGAGAACTGCCGGGAGGGGAGGGAGGGCCTGGAAGGCTGGGGAGTCAAGCGCGGACTGGAGGTCCATGGCAGGGGCAGAGAGGAGGGCGTCCTTTAGGCCAAGGAGGGTGGGGTCTCCTGTGCCCTCAGGGGGGGGTGGGGAGAAGATGGAGGTGAGGGTGGAGGGGTCGGAAGCTACCTTCCAGGGGAGGCGGCCCTCCAGGAGGGCGGAGGCGATGGAGACGAGGGAGTCAGGGGAGAGGGAGCCGGAAAGGGAATGAATCCAGGCAGGAGTGAAGCCACCGGCTGGGATCTTTCCCGCCGCGATGGCAGCGGCGAGGAGCTGCCCTGTGAGGGGAGGGAGGCAGAGGAAGAGAGGGTACTGGGCAGGGGGGACCATCGGGTTGACCCCAAGCCAGGTGGGGACGGGGGTCTCACCAGTGGCCAGCTTCTGAGCCACCGCTGCAGAATGCACGGAGTGCGCCTGGGAGGGAGTGGGGTCAGAAGGGGGACGGAGGGGGAAGGGGCCAGAGGAGGGTGGGGGCTGTGCCAGGTCGGCAGGGGTGAATCGAGGGGGTGGTGGGGGATGTGAGGAGGGGGGAGCGGATGGAACAGCGGGGGAAGCTGGCGGGGCGGAGGGGGGAGGAGCCGAGGAAGGAAGGGAGGAGGAGGGGGTGCGGCCGTCGAGAGCCGTGGTGGTAGCGCCTGGACGAGTCTCTCAATGCCACCGGGGGAAGAGGAGAGGCCGAAGGAGGCTGCGTGGGCAGGGGGAGCGTGGGCGAGCAGTGCCGGTGGTGGGTGAGAGAAGGGGCTGGGGGTGCGCACGAGTGCCTGTGGGGCACTGTGGGGGGAGGGACATGCTTGGAGAGGGGAGGGGTGGAGGGGGGTGGTGGGGTAGTGGTGAGGGGGGGGAGGGGGATGAAAGAGATGCGGCATGTGGTCCTGGGGCGGGTGCATGACAACCCGGCCATGGGAGTTAAGGAAGTGTGGCTGGGTAAACTGCTGGGCGAACTGCTGCTGCGGCTGCTGGACAAACTGCTGCTGCGACTGCTGGGTGAACTGCTGCTGCGGCTGCTGGGCGAACTGCTGCTGTGGCGGTAGGGAGGGCTCATGAGGCTGCTGGTGAGGGCCCCAGGTGGAGGTGGAGAAGGTGAGGTCCTGTGAAGGGTCCATATCTGAGTTCCCCTAACTCTCCGTCAGTACCGATAAGAGCAGGAAGGCAAGAGGAGAGGGGAGAGGAGAGGGGGAGGAGGAGAGAGAGGGGGAGGGGGGAGGGGAGGGGGAGGGGAGAGAGAGAGGGTCACAGGGTCAGGGCCGAGAGGTGGGCAGCCGAGCGCTGAATCTCCGGGTGTAGCTCCGGAGGAGGGTGGGGGAGGTGGGGAGCCAGGAGACAGGGGCGGAGGAGACCCTGGAGAGGAACCTTTGCCAGAGACGGAGGACCTCTCGACGGGACCAGTGCTTGAAGCGGATGAGGTAGAAGCCCACGGAGGAGGCGGCTTTGATAAAGTCCCCAGCACGGTGAGAGCGTCGGTAGGCAGAAATGAAGGCACCAGTGAGGACGGCACGGCGACGGCCAGGGGGGAAGCAAGAGTGAGCGTCGGTGAATTTGTGGATGTGAGGGAGCTTGGCGGGAGGGGGTTTGGAGAAGGGGGAGAAGACAGCGCCAGTGCCAGAAGGACGGAGGGAGACCGTGATGTCAAGGAAGTTTACCAGGGAGCCAACAGGTCCAAGTCCAGGGACCACCCGGGTGTCGAGGACGGTGGGTTCAACGATGAGGACGGAGTGGAAAAGCGATCCTGTGAAGGCCGGGTGGAAGTCAAGGGCGTTGGCGGAGAACCAGTCATCAACATAACCTTTGACCTGGGAGAGGGGACGGGGAGGGGCAAAGAGGTAGGACCTCCAGGGGCTGTGGTAGAGGTGGGAGATCACACGGAGCCAACGTCGAAGGAGGGTGATCTGGCAGCCATGTGTGCCCGTCTGGTCCCCGATGATGATACCACTCTTCTGGTACCGAACCCAAGTACGGTAACGGAAGCAGCTGAAGGAATAGTATTCCTCGAAGAAGGTGCAGAGGGCAAGTGGAGAGAGCTCAACGAGGCGGACGGGGAGGTCCGGGGAGGGTGTGCCCCAGCGGATGCGGTGGTGCTTGATGTCATAGTAGAGATGGGAGTGGAGTCCGTCAAAAGAGCGAGCCCGTATAGATTCCATGGTAAACCAGCAGATGTCAGAGATGAAGCCAGTATCCGGTACACCAGTGAGCTCGTCAAGGTAGTCCTGGGCGGGCAGGTTGGTGAAGAATCTGGTGGCATCCGCAGTGAATAAGGAGAAGATGTCGTCCTTGACTCCCCGAAGGAAGAGTGCAAAGTCTGCACCATCCTTCAGGAAGGGCCAGAGAGGGAGATCATACATGTGTCCCTGACGGAGGAGATGGGCGCGGTGGGACTCCCAGAGGTGGGAGAGGACGAGGGCGGCAACAGCACCTCCAGGCTCCCGGTAGGTGACACATTGGGCAATGATGAAGCGGCCCTTGTTCTTGTCAATCTTCACCATCCGATGGAGGGAGCCGATGCGGGCGGTGCTCTCCAGGGTGGCGGTGGGATGGAGAGAGATGACAGGGAGAAGCTGGAGCTGCTTGAGGAATCGAGGGGCGGCGATGGCGGAGACATCTTCGGGACCAAGTGCATCTGGGAGTGCGCCGTAGTAGTCCAGGTTGTTGAGCTCGGTGATCAGCTGGAAGTCATAGAGGTCCGGGCAGGAGAAGGCCACGTTGTGGGAGAACTTGTCCACAGCGAAAGAGACAAACAGGGAAGAGGCCTTCTTTAGGAGAAGGCGGTCGTCACGGGTGACGCAAAGAGTGTGAGTAGTGCCAGCAGTGCCAGAGGGGAAGGTGACCAGAAAGGCTCGCTCGATGATCGCAAGGGACTCGAGGAGGAGAGGGTCAACGTCGGCAGGGGCAAGGCGGGACCGTGATGCCCAGGAATGGAAGCCAGTGCGGACTGCGGAGAGGAGGTCGGTGAGAGAGAAGGCAACGGAGGGTTTGAAGGAGAGGTCGGCAGAGAAGAGGGTCAGGAGACGAGCTTTCTCCTCCTGGGAGAGTCGAGGAAGGGAGGAGATGAAGGATGGGTCAGCAGTGGAGAGGTGTGGGGAGCCGTCAAACTCTCGGAGGAAGCGGGGAGGGAAGGTGGAGGAGCAGGAGCACGGGAGAGGGAGGGAGAGGTCAGGGAGAGGGATGAAAGATTTAGCCCGTTTACGGCTAGAGATGACCGAGAGACCTACAGGGGGGTTGTACTGCCATTGGATGGGGAGGGGGGAGAGAGGGGAGCCAATGGAGGTAACTGCGGAGTGGAGGAGCCTCGGGAGGCGGAGGGAATCGATGGCAGGGGAGAGGTAAGGCAAAGGGATGCCAAGGGGCGGAGGGGGGGGTTTGGGGGAGGGGCAAAGGAGGGGGTCAGGTGGGGGGAGGGAGAGATCGGCGAGGGTACGGAAGTCCATGAAGGGCGGAGGCGGAAGGGGGGGAAGGGGAAGGCGGGGGGGGAAGAGAGCGGTGTCCAGAAGCTGCCCAAGACCAGAACCAGAACCCAGAGCCAGAGACCAGAGCCAGAATCGTAACTATAAGCAAGGAAAGCCAGGAGAGAGCACAAGTAGGGAGGGGAGGGGAGGGGTGAGCCGAGAAGGAGGGAGGTGAGGGACAGGGGAGGGGAGGAGGAGGCAGGAGGGAAGGAGAGGAGAACAGAAGGAGAAGGGTGTCAAGGGGAGGACCGAGGAAAAGAGTGTCAAGGGGAGGACCGAGGAAAGGAAAGGTCAGCACACGGAGCTCCGGGGAGCAGTCCGAGGTGTGCAGATCGGGGAAGGGGCTGAAGGAAAATCAGAGGTCCGAAGGGAAGAAGGAAGGCCAGACGAAGATATCATCTGCAGGTGTGGGTCGTGACGGAGGAAAAGAGGGTGCGGGAAGGGGGGTAACTGTGTCATGGGTGAGAGAGCCCGGTCAGGGGTACTCACAAAAGAGTGACAAGTACTGTGGAGGAGGTGAGAAACAAGGAGAACCGAGGAGAGAGTCCCTCCGAAGGTGAGATGTAAGAAAGGTGAGATGTGAGAAAGGGGAAGAAAGGGAAGCAAGTCTGGAAGGTGAGATGTAGAAGGGAGGGAGGGAGACAAGCCGTCGGAGCACCAACTGTGGGCCCAAAGTCAGAGCCAGAAGCTCGGAAAGGAACGAGGTGAGGTGTGCCATGTGAGTCACAGGCAGAGCAAGTAACTGCGGGTCAATGAAGATGTGAAAAGGGAAGAGAGGAAGTCGAGATAAAAGAGGTAGAAGGAGGGGTGCAAGAAGAGCCGTCGGAAGTCTGTGAAGGAAGAGGCGAGATGCGCCATGCGAGTCAGCCAAAGCAAGCAACTGCGGGCTAAATGAGAAGAAAGGAGAGGGGGTAGAGATAAAAAAGCACTCGGAGGAGCGGTCAAAAGTCCGGGGTCAAGGGTGCGAGGTCAGGGTCAAGAGCCTGCGGCGAGATGAGATGTGCCAGGCGAGCCGGTGTGGAAGCAAGAACTCAGACAAAGTGTGGAGAAGGGTGGAGGTACAAAAGGAAAGGAGAAAAGGAGAGGGACGAGTCGCCGAGTAGCGGTCGCAAGCCGGAAGTCAGGGTCGGAGGCCCGAAAGGGACGAGGCGAGATGCGCCATGTGAGCCGTAGTCAAAGCAAGCAGGTGTGAGTCAAGCGAGATGGGAGAGAAGGAAGTCGAAGCCGGCAGACCTGGAAGTGAGATGAAGGCAAAGGAGCCGTCGGAGAGGTGGCTGAGAGCCAAGAGTCAGGGTCAGGAACCTGTGTGAGAAAGAGCGAGATGCGCACAACGAGCAAAAGGCGAAGGAACCAGTCACGAGAACGACGCGATGCGAAAGGAAGAGCCAATGGGACCGCTACAGCTGGTGGAGACGCAGTCGAGATGCGAGGGGCGAAAGCAAAGTGAGCGCGACAAGGGAGAGCGTGCGACATGCCGTGGAGCGAGGAGAGACGAGATGTTCCACGGAAGAGAAGCCAATGGTGAAGGGGCGAAAGCGAACGAACCGTCAACGACCTGCGAGAGAAAAAAGAAGAAGCCCGATGGAGCAAGAGGGTCGCGATGACGTGGAGAAAGGCAGAGAGCTGGAAGTCGGCGTCGGGAACCTGTGTGAGAAGGAGCGAGATGCGCACAACAAGCAAAAGGCGAAGGAACCAATCACGAGAACAACGCGATGCGAAAGGAAGAGGCGATAGGACCGCTGCAGCTGGTGAAGACGCAGTCGAGATGCGAGGGGCGAGAGCAAAGTGAGCGCGACAAGGGAGAGCGTGCGACATGCCGTGGAGCGAGGAGAGACGAGATGTTCCACGGAAGAGAAGCCAATGGTGAAGGGGCGAAAGCGAACGAACCGTCAACGACCTGCGAGAGAAAAAAGAAGAAGCCCGATGGAGCAAGAGGGTCGCGATGACGTGGAGAAAGGCAGAGAGCTGGAAGTCGGCGTCGGGAACCTGTGTGAGAAAGAGCGAGATGCGCACAACAAGCAAAAGGCGAAGGAACCAGTCACGAGAACAACGCGATGCGAAAGGAAGAGGCGGTGGGACCGCTGCAGCTGGTGAAGACGCAGTCGAGATGCGAGAGGCGAGAGCAAAGTGAGTGCGACATGGGAGAGCGTGCGACATGCCGTGGGAGCGAGGAGAAACGAGATGTTCCACGGAAGAGAAGCCAACGGTGAAGGGGCGAAAGCGAAAAAACCGTCAACGACCTGCGAGAGAGAAAAGAAGAAACCCGAAGGAGCGAGAGGGTCGCGATGACGCGGAGAAGGGCTGAGAGCTGAAAGTCGGCGTCGGGAACCTGTGTGAGAAGAAGCGAGATGCGCACAACGAGTAGAAAGGCGAAGGAACCGGTCACGAGAACGACGCGATGCGAGAGGAAGAGGCGAAAGGACCGTGGCAGCTGGTGGAGACGCAGTCGAGATGCGAGGGGCGAAGGGAAAGTGAGTGTGACGTGGGAGAGCGTGCGACACGCCGTGGGAGCGAGGATAAAATAAGATATCCCATGGGAGGCGACGCGTGGAAGAGAAGTCAGTGGCGAAAGGGCGAAGGTAATCAAACCGTCAGCGACCCGCGAGAGAAAAGGAGGAGACCGACGGAGCGAGAGGGTCGCGACAGGCGAGGAAGGGAAGAGTCAAGGCGTGAGGAAACAAGTAGAGAACGCAAGAGCCAAGGGGGGAAGGGAAGGTGTCAGGTGGGGAAGAGGAAGGAGAGGTAGAAGTCAGGGAGAGGGTGAAATGAGAGGGCGCGAGGGAAGGCGAGATCAGAGGGCGTGAGGGAAGGTGAAGGCGCAAGAGAGGTGAGGAGGCGCAAGGAAGAAAGAGCAGAGAGTAGGAAGGCCATGCAAAAGACAAGATAAGCGACAGGGAGAAAGCAGGAAGGATCAAGCAAGGTGCGCGCAGACAGGAAAAACAGGTCAGGTTAAAGAAGCAAGAGGCAAGCAGGTGTGAGATGCGTGTGTGATGCGAATATCAGAAATGGAAACCGTATGCCTCGCGCAGAATGCAAAACCGAGGGTTAACGAAAAACCCTCGAATATCTAAATGCAAGCTCACGTGCATAAGGCCCAGCCAACGAGTGCCGAGGCGTCGCTGACTGTCAGAAGCCGAAGAGAGAGGGGAGGAGGGAGACTCTCGCCCACCTAACCTAGCACAAAGATCGAAGATCAAAACCAAAGGATCAAACATCAAAACAGGGAGAAAGGGAAGAGAGAGATCAGGATCAAGCAGGGTGAGGAGTCAAGGGCAGGAAGGAAGGCAGGGAGACAAGGAACAAGGGAACGACAGCGACCCTAAGCCCAAAGCCGGTTGGGGAAGTCGATTCTGACGCTCGACACTGCACCGTGCGTCCCCATGAATTGTGTACTGGGATCGGAGGCTCCAGCAGGGGTGCTCAAACCTAGACGAGTGAAAGCCACAAAAAATTACAGGGAAACCAAGGCACGGTGCACGTGATCACCAAGGTTTCCCACCTCGCACTAGGCTCCCCGGACATAACGCCAAGCTCTAAACCGAGCTCTAAACTGACTGACGATGACGGATCAAGCAGGAGACCTGACGGACCAAGCAGGGAGAGTAGGGCAAAGAGAATCAGGCAGGGATAATTGAGGGCAAAGAGAATCAGGCAGGGAGAATTAAGGGCAAAGAGAATCAGGCAGGGAGAATTGAGGGGAAGAAGGAGTGCATGCTGCCCGGGCCCCGTGGCACTGTGGGCTGTGACTCTCAGTGCTCTATATGCCGGTTCGTATGCCTAGGGTGCATGCAGTGTCAGTGTGTGTGAGAGGGCAAAAGGGAGTGAAGAGCGTACCGTTCAAGCTGGGAGCAGGCACGAAGCAAACAGGCAGGAGCACGAGCGAGGCGCGGCGGAGCGTTGGAGTGCGAGGGCGCGGCGTCGAAGTGGAGCGGAAGCACCGGTGAGCAGAGTGATCAAGGGGCAGGACAAGAGAGGATGCAGAACAAAGAATGCACCGAGGAGGAGATGAACGGAGACAAGGAAAATTAAAAAGGGAACAGGATGTGGGCGGGGAGAGGAGGTGTGATCGACAAAGGAAGCGATCGAGCGAGCGTGTGCGATCCCGCACGTGACATAGGAGTATGACCCGATCGAGGTGAGCGTTGATGTCATCGTCCAGCACCGTCACCGTCACCTCTACCTCAGGGAGTGCCTCAGGGTCTCCCTCGTGCTCAAACGTCTCCCGCTTCTCGATGTACTGGAATCCCTTGGGATATTTCTCGGGATCCGGGAGTGAAAATCCATGCTCTGATTCGAACCTCGCCATTTTTTCCACCAGCCCTCCGACCTCGTAATGCCCAGGTTGATAAGGGATACCCCCTTCGGTGTCCTCGGGGACGCTGGCGACGAACTCGGAGATCAACGCTTCTCTGTAAACGGTGTACACGACCCCATGCTTTTCGAAAAGGGTCGAACGGAGCCCTTGCATGAACTGAGTGTCGTCTTTGCCTTTCTGCTTCTGATCGATCTGGTTCTGCATCTCGCCTAAGAACCGAATCATGTCAGGCGTGAGACCGATGTAGATCTTGCTCTCGAAGAACTGGAAAGCTACCTCCAACGGGATTTCCTCGTGACACTCGTCGGTGGCTTGATAACAGTGCTGGTGCCCAAAAACCTTGCCTCTGTATTCTCCCCTCAGAGCTTTTTTCAGGGAGAATTCGGCACGGGTTTTGACATCGTCGATCGCAACGAGACCCGCATTGAAAGGGGCCCACGGGTTCTCCTTCCTGCCGGACTTGATCTCGTTCACCCAGCCCCTCTCTTGATCCCGGCAGGCCTCGTACCCCTTCGCGTGGTACAGGCATTTAATGGGGAGACGAAACACACTCCCTTGCTCCGCCGCCTCGTCGAAATCCATCGGATTCGGCCACCGGTGCTCCATCTCGAATTTCTTGCACAGCTCAGCTTTCTCCTCATATTCTAACTTTGCTGCATGCTCCACTTTCAGCTTAGCGTGCCACCCATGTGCAGCCTCCTCGGCTGCCTTCCTTGCCTCAGATGGGGTGGCCACTTGAGACATATCCACATTAGCGCCCGCTCCAGTAAACACTCTGGAGCCACCAGGTCCTTCAAGGGCGCGTTGGGCAGCAAGCTCCACTGCCGTTCTCCTGGCAGCCTGGGACAAGACGAAACTGTTCATTAGCTAATGAACGCCTTCCGCCCCGGTACAGGCTCAAGGCGCGCGTTTCGAGGCGGAAAGCGTTCATTAGCTAATGAACGCCTTCCGCCCCGGTACAGGCTCAAGGCGCGCGTTTCGAGGCGGAAAGCGTTCATTAGCTAATGAACGCCTTCCGCCCCGGTACAGGCTCAAGGCGCGCGTTTCGAGGCGGAAAGCGTTCATTAACTAATGAACGCCTTCCGCCCCGGTACAGGCTCAAGGCGCGCGTTTCGAGGCGGAAAGCGTTCATTAGCTAATGAACGCCTTCCACCCCGGTACAGGCTCAAGGCGCGCGTTTCGAGGCGGAAAGCGTTCATTAGCTAATGAACGCCTTCCGCCCCGGTACAGGCTCAAGGCGCGCGTTTCGAGGCGGAAAGCGTTCATTAGCTAATGAACGCCT
>LGRX02034000.1:0-58781 GCA_001247695.2 Cymbomonas tetramitiformis
CCTGAAAATGGTTTTCACGGCCTGAAAATGGTTTTCAAGCCCTGAAAATGAGTTTTCGGGGCCTGAAAATGGTTTTCAAGCCCTGAAAATGGTTTTCAGGATCTGAAAATGGTTTTCAGGCCCTGAAAATGAATTTTCAGGCCCTAAAAATGGTTTTCACGCCCTGAAAATGAATTTTCAGGCCCTAAAAATGGTTTTCACGCCCTGAAAATGGTTTTCAGGCCCTGAAAATGAGTTTTCAGGCCCTAACGAGAATGGTTTCCAGGCCCTGAAAATGGTTTTCAGGCCCTGAAAATGAGTTTCCAGGCCCTGAAAATATTTTTCAGGCCCTGAAAATGAGTTTTCAGGGCGTGAAAATGGTTCTCAGGCCCTGAAAATGGTTTTCACGGCCTGAAAATGGTTTTCAAGCCCTGAAAATGAGTTTTCGGGGCCTGAAAATGGTTTTCAAGCCCTGAAAATGGTTTTCAGGATCTGAAAATGGTTTTCAGGCCCTGAAAATGAATTTTCAGGCCCTAAAAATGGTTTTCACGCCCTGAAAATGAATTTTCAGGCCCTAAAAATGGTTTTCACGCCCTGAAAATGGTTTTCAGGCCCTGAAAATGAGTTTTCAGGCCCTAACGAGAATGGTTTCCAGGCCCTGAAAATGGTTTTCAGGCCCTGAAAATGAGTTTTCAGGCCCTGAAAATGGTTTTCAGGGCCTGAAAATGGGTTTTTAGGCCCTGAAAATGGTTTTCAGGCCGTGAAAGTGAGTTTTCAGGCCCTAGGAATGGGTTTTCAGACCCTGAAAATGAGTTTTCAGGCCCTGCAAATGGTTTTCAGGCCCTGAAAATGAGTTTTCAGGCCCTGGGAATGGTTTTCAGTCCCTGAAAATGGGTTTTCAGGCCCTGGGAATGGTTTTCAGGCCCTGAAAATGAGTTTTCAGGCCCTGGGAATGGTTTTCAGGCCCTGAGAATGGTTCTCAGGCCCTAAAAATGGTTTTCACGGCCTGAAAATGGTTTTCAAGCACTGAAAATGAGTGTTCGGGGCCTGAAGATGGTTTTCAGGATCTGAAAATGGTTTTCAGGGTCTGAAAATGAGTTTTCAGGCCCTGAAAATGGTTTTCACGCCCTGAAAATGGTTTTCAGGCCCTGAAAATGAGTTTTCAGGCCCTGCAAATGGTTTTCAGGCCCTGAAAATGGGTTTTCAGGCCCTGAAACTGGTTTTCGGGCCCTGAAAATGGTTTTCAGGCCCTGCAAATGGTTTCGTTCAGGCCCTGCAAATGAGTTTTCAGGCCCTGAGAATGGTTTTCAGGCCCTGAAAATGAGTTTTCAGGCCCTGAAAATGAGTTTTCAGGCCCTGAAAATGGTTTTCAGGCCCTGAAAATGAGTTTTCAGCCCCGATATCTGTATCGCTATTTGTTGGGTTTATGGTTACAGCGTAACATCGCCCTAAACCACATATTGTTACACCCGTAATGCTCTTTTCAGGGTGGGCCTCATTTTTTGTGTGTGCTCCCGTAGTTGTGCATGAATTTTGGGGCGTTTGGGCGTGTTTTCCGAAAAAGTTTGCTTTTACGTAGAGCATTTTTAGGAATTCGCTTGTGGTCGAATGTCGGCAGTTCGCCCTCATATTTTGTGTGTGGTACTTTCCTGTTCTTCCGAGCCATTTCCCAAAGTTTTTTGCCGTTCCTATCATTATACGGGCCTGTGTGAAGTCATTTGTATCTTTATTTGGTAGGGTTTCGGTAGGGTTCGCCTGTGCATTGTGGGAGTGTCGTGTCAATTTGCTGAGTGAGAGTGTGCTCCTGTCATCACTTTTAATGTACGGTGTGTGTCGTTGTCGAAGTGTATACATGTGGCGGAGCCTTACTGCAGTCCTCGGTATGTGCAGTTTATTAGACTTAGCAGAATTCATGGGTTGGGTAAGACATGTGTGTATTACAGTGGGGGAGCTTAATGTGCTCTTGCTGCGGGTGCATGCTTCTAGCACATCGAGGTGCATGCTGTTCCTTGTTTTATGGTGTCTTTTCTCGGGTAATTTGTTGTCTCCACTATAGCTGCCATGGAAGCAGTGCGGGGGTGTTTTATTAGTTGCCACAACAGTATTATGTGTTTTAAGGTGGGTCGGGTATGTTACACAAGGGCTCCTTGAGTTTGGACCTGGGCTCAGTTCCCATGCTGGGTGGCCATGCTGTCCAGCATGAATTTGTGCTTCAGACCTCTTACAGGGTGTATCGGTATGGCAGGGTAGCATATGTGTGGAGTGGCACATTATTAATAGTACAGTTTCAAGACTGGCTAGTCTAAGATTGTCGCTTCCTATGCTTCCTCTACCTATTGTAACAGCAGGGCTAGCTGATGGTGTCTCTGTATCCTCCAGTGCCTTGGCGTTGTGCCTTCCCCCTGCTCGATGGCACCCTCCGTTCCTGTTCAGTGTTCGGGTAGCTTGCAGTGTTGTGATCGCCAGTTCAAGCAGGGGCGGGGGTTTCGCTGTAAGTACCTTATGCCAGGTCGGGGCTCTTGGCATTTATGAAATTTGTTGCTCATGGATCTGCAACAACCCCTTGCTCAGTGTATGTATCCCTTCCCGATTGTGTGTTGGGAGTGCGGGCTTGGGTGTGATCGGTGTTACCTTTGCAGACAGGCGGGTGGTTCTCCTCGTGATTGACTGTCCGGAAGCTGGGACCCCCCATGGGTATGTCCGCTGGTGCCCCATGTCCCCTGGCCCTTTTGGCAGGGGGCTTGGCCGGTCTGGACTCCTTCCTGGGTATCTTCGTGATGCCTGTTTTCTTGACACCCAGGCCCTTGCTTTTCTCTGCCTGGCCCCCCTTGGGCTGGGGGCGTCCCTGGTAGGGAATTCCCCTGTAGGGCTGGTCCTCTGCCTCACGGTCTGCTACGAGCTGGTCATATTTGGCCTTTCGGACCTCTGGCGGATCAGTGGCCACGTATTGGACCCTTTCACGCAGCGAGAGCTGTGTACTGCCCTCCTCCTTGGAGGACGTGGTGTTGGCACTCTTTGCTCCCCACGTCCTCAGGCCCCCCTCCGAGCTGGCCTCTTCTTGCATGTCCTCTTCAGGGGTCTTGGTCAGGCGGTTCGTGAGGCCCACGAGTGTGTCGACGCATAGCCCGTCCCGTGTCCTTGTAAGTGGAGTGGAAGTCTCGGATTCCCGAGGTGATGTCTTGGTGTCTCTCAGCCGCTTTAGTCTCGATGACTTCGGTGCGTGCAGCCGCAGCTGCCGCCTTCTGGTTGAGCAGCTCCAGTTCGTGTCCGAGCGATGTTGTGTAACAGGTGCTTGGTCTCGGGGGTGGTCGATGAGGTCGGGGGGGCTGGAGTGGCTGCCTGCTGTACCTTCCGTAGGCACTCTTCGGTCGTTTTCTGCTTATTGTGGATGGCAGCTTCATCACAGAAGAGAGGATATGTATATATGTCGTGGGTATATATATATCTCGAGATAAGCAGTGAAACAGAATGGCAGGGGGCAGAGGTTCACTGTGTGCTAAGATGATATAAAATACTGAGCATAGTGTTTTATGAGTCGGAACGCGGTGACACGGTGACTGGTGACAACACAGGTCGAGAAGTGAATGACAGGTGACCCACCGTCCCCCCCCTTACAGTGGGGGGAAAAGATTGGGTTCCCCGTGACACCACCTCACCCCGTGGGGATGAGGTGTCACCAGGCAAGCCGGCTAGCATGCAGAGACAAGGAGCCACACCGGCTCGGCTAGAATGGCAAGTCCAAGTCCAATATACACGGCAGTGCTAACTTGCAGGGGTCACGGCTAATTCTGCTGTCCAAATGGATAATCTTGTTAGTCAATTTTGCTGGAAGTTGAGCCCTGGAAGGGCGGAATCCACGGAACGGTGCGCAGCGCCGGCCAATCGTCGTCATCGTGGTCCGCAGAGTCGTCGGGCTCTGGTCCAGGAGGATCGTGATCGAGAGGCAGGCGAAGGGTGAAAGCCGATGCGTCAGGGCTGTCAGCCGGAGCAAACTGCGGCGAGGGAGACCCCTCAGCAAAATGCACGGCGGCCGCAGCAGCGGGAGCAGGAGGTGCGGGAGGCTGCAACCATGCGTCAATCGTGGGACGGGGCGGCGCAGCCGGCGCGCCCGCTGGTGCCTGCCCGGGGGCAAACGACGCCGCGCATGAGTAAGGGCACACACCACGGGTGGGGAGGTGAGCGTCAGTGAGCCCCCAGAGGCGGAAGCATGTGACACACGGGTAGCCGACACCCTCCCACACGAGGTAGTGGCCGCGGCGGGGCGACGGCTTCCAATCGCCGACGGGCTTCACGACGTTGATGCGCTGCACGGAGTTGAATGACGCGGAGGTGGGGGCGTGCTTGCCACCACCGGACCCCGTGGATGGGGAACGGAGACGCGCAAGGTGGCCCTCGCTCTGCCAGACGGTGCTGATGCGGAGGAGCAAGGCCGAGAATGTGAACGCGTGGCCGGCAGCCAGCTCACGCAGCACCACCAGATACAGTGGCGACACATGGGGGGAGCTGGCTGCCGACCTGCCGAGCACGTGGTGCAAGTCCTGTACCCTGCCGGCATCGTCGTAAGATGGGTGTAGTCGTTGATGTTTGTCCCCCAGAACCCGAAACACCGCGAGCTGGGGGGCAGGGTCAGCGGTCTCGTCGAGTGTGGTGGACCGCAACTTCGTCCAGAACCGGAAGGTGTCGGGGTCAGTGGTGGCCTCGACGTGAAACCGAAGGCGCTGTAGACCGCAGCGCCCATCACGAGGGTGGACACGGGCGGACTCCTGGAAAAGGGCCAGTGCCGTACCCTGAAGGACGCCCTTGAGAATGTTGAAGAGGAGCTCGTTGAGGGACCAGTGGTAGACGAGGTACTCGTGCTCCAAGTCAAAAAGCTTGTCGTACTCGAAGTGCGAAATAGGGGATAAAACGTGTCGAAGGTTGCTGAGCAAAATGGCGAAGTCAGCCTCAGCGTCGGAACCGTCGAGCGTGAAACCCTTTTGGGGTTTGAAGCCATGGGCGCGGAGTAACTTGACCAGTTCCTCCCCATAGCTGAAGGCGTAGTCCATGCGGTCGCTGTACTCGTGCTGCTGAGAAGCTCGGACCGGGGTAGAAACCCAGACCGAGGCGTCGCGATGGAAGTCAGCAGACGTGGCAGCGGCTGAAATGAAGTTGGGCTTGTTGATGAGGGTGTTCATACGCACCACCGGGTCAAGGCCGGCAGTGCGAGAATGCGGTGAAGGAGCCTGGGAACCAGACCCCGGCGATGATGCAGGCGTGGGCGAAGCTGATGACGCACGCGCGGAGCGGAGCACGTCCCCAAGACTGCGGCGGCTAGCTGATGCCATGGCAGGTAAGACGTAAGGCGGAGTGCTCAGCGTGATTGTGAATGAGGGCGCTGGTGCGACCCTGCCTTAGATGGTTCAATAAGGCGAAAAAGATTCCCAGCGAACGGTAACGCCGGAAAAAATGTGCTGCGAGGACTGGTGCCGACGCGAGACAAGACGAAGCTGGTGCGGACGTCGAAGTCTTTGTACGAGAGGAGCTGGTGCGGCCTCAAGGATCCCAATGAAAGCCTCCCCAAGTGGTGGCCGATAACCTTACAGAAGAGAGGATATATATATATGTCGTGGGTATATATATATCTCGAGATAAGCAGTGAAACAGAATGGCAGGGGGCAGAGGTTCACTGTGTGCTAAGATGATATAAAATACTGAGCATAGTGTTTTATGAGTCGGAACGCGGTGACACGGTGACTGGTGACAACACAGGTCGAGGGGTGAATGACAGGTGACCCACCGTCCCCCCCCTTACAGTGGGGGGGAAAGATTGGGTTCCCCGTGACTTCACTCGTCTCCCTCAGTGTCTTCTCGTCCGTCGAGCTCTCTTGATGCTGGCGTCGGGGGGGCGCTGCCTGTTTGTTCTTGGACTTCGAGCCCATAAGGCTCCAGCGCCCTACCTCCACCTTCACCGGGACGAAGATCTGCTCGCCGGTGGCTTCGTTGTCGTTGAGGTGAACGTCAACTACGATGGTGCTGCCAGCCGACACCAGCAAGTCGTACGCGGATTCTGTGAGGATCGCATAGAAGTTGATGGTGTCGTTGCTGTTCCTTTTCCACTGTAGCAGTGATTCCACCGTGCTGTCGGAGGGTGCCCACCTTGGTGTTCCCAGATGCTTCTCGAATACCAAGTAGGAGTCCTCGCCGTATGACGGCAGCTTCCGTTGGAGCGCCAGCTCAGAGAGCTTTTTGGTGATTGCGTTGACTATTCGTGTGCGGTGTCCCACGAAGAGCTGCTGGCTGTAGTCTATCACGGCTACCTCCCGTTGACTCAGCGCCTGCTTTTCTGCTGCAGATGGCAGGAGCCCCTTCCTCGTCGGGAAGCCAAAGTCGAGGTTCCTGTCCTTGATGAGTAGCTGCGCCAGGTCTTGGTGGTGCGTGACGAGGAACAGCACTTCTCTGATTTTGTTATCAGCCGGTGTTTCGTCACGCGCCCCCTTCCGTATGTGGGAGATCGATGGCTGCGCTGCCCTCCCACCGGAAAAAAGGTTATCGAGGAATAGAAAACTCCAAAATGGGGAATAGAAATTTCGATCTGTTTTTGGGGAATAGATTATATGTCACATGCCATCGAGCCATGCCATCTATCGTTTCGGTTTGTACTACAGTATGAACTATCACTCGGTACCCCGGAGGTACAAGCGCAAGCGGTTCAGCGTGTGCAATATTTTGCGTCTGGCACACCCCCTTCTTCTAAACAATTTTTTGCATGTAGCATGAAGCGTAATTTTTTCCACCATTCGATTCTGAAGCGTTTGTATTCATTAGGTGAATACCTTTCGTTTGAGCTATCGATTGGCCCCATCCGCAACCGCACCAGCTTAGCCTTCGTGACTGCAAGCTAAGTTGGTGCGGTGTGAGATGGTTTCAACCACTTGCGGCTTTGCATAATAGGGGTTTTCGTGAGAATCTTCTCACGAAACTTGGCAGTGATATTGTTCATATCAATATCAGTGCACCCTCAAGAGCATATGGCAAGCCGTTGAGTATGTTAAAGACGGCCGCGTGCTGGCATGATGCCTTTTGGGTTTGAAACCCAAACCCAAACATGCCAAACAGCGAAGGGCTTCCCGTGAGTTCCAGCGCACGTAACTTTGCAAAATATATTGATAAGATGCATATATTTCACTTTCCTGAAGTGCAAGTTTTGCGATAGCTTGTGCGCGAAGTTAACATATTATTTCTTTGACCCAGATTTATGAGTTTGTATATCACGCTAAAATCTGTGTCAAAGAAATAGTAATACCATTTTGCGCACAGACTTTCTTAGACCTTGTGCTTCGAATATATCAAAGATAAATATCTTGGCAATATTTCTACGCAGTTACGTGCGCTAGAACGCACGGGAAGCCCTTCGCTGTTTAGCATGTATTGGGTTTGGAAACATTCGAACCCAAGCCCAATAGATCTGCCAAAGAAATAAATTGATGGTTTTGCCAACAAGTTATCTCAAACCTTGAGCTTCTGAGAACTGAAAGATATGTGTCTTGTAAATATGTGCGCATAGTTTCGCGCGCTATAACGCACGGGAATTGCTTTTCAGTTTGGCATGTATTGGGTTTGGGTAAACTCGAACACAAACCCAATAAATCTCCAAAGAAATAAATTGATGGCTTCGTGCACAAGGCTTTTGAGGCCTTAGGCCTTTGGCAACTAAAAGATATATATCTTAGTGATACTTTTGCAAAGTTACGTGCGCTGGAACTCACGGGAAGCCCTTTGCTGTTTGGCATGTTTGGGTTTGGGTTTGCATGTACCCAAACCCATGATGTGTAGCACGCGTTTTGCGCATAGCTTACATCAGAGGTTGTGCGTTTGAGGGTGCACCAATATTGCTGTTAGCAATATTGGTGCCAAGTATCGTGCGCTAGAACGCACGAGAACCCCTCCGCTGTTTGAGTTTTGATGCGATGTGCATGAAAGTTATAAGGGCCTCTCAGCTTAGCTCGCAGTCGCGACTGCAAACTGAGCTGATGCGGCCACGGATCGGCTCAGTCAAGAGCTCAAAAAACTCCTACCTAAGAGTCTAAATGATATATATATCTATGTGCATTACGAACGTTGGAAAATGTTTTCCCAATCTAATTTACTCGCAAACAGTGTGGGGTATACATACGTGCAGTGAAATATTCACGGCCGTGAATTTAATATTCACGGCCGTGAATTCCAGATTCGGGAGGGCGTAAACCGTGTCACGTTTATGTGAGAACTGAAGTCGGCTTGGTTGCAAAGACCTGTCTGGTATTTTCTCCAAGTATTTTCAGACGTGTTCCCAAAGTGACCAAAAACCGTTCGATTGCCAATGAAGACTTAGAGAAAATACTTACTGTCTGATTTGTTAAATATGCAATTTTAACTAAAGGCGGAAGGCTTTCTCTCCGGGAGTGTGCCCCTGTCCAGCGAAATAAAGATCTCTAAGATTGTATACTAATCTGAGTAATCTTTTGCTTCAAAATATTATCACATATTCCTACTTAGTATGATGTGGGTACCCGTTTCGCAAAGAAGATGAAAACCCATAGCGCAACTATTGCGGGTTTCAAATTCCTTAAATTCCACCCGCTTCCGCCAAATGAACGCGTCATCCCACAACGAGATGTGTGGTTCAGTTTGTGCAATTTGTTTAGGGAAAACAACGCATACGAAATACTATTTTTGCTAACGCTTCCCTCATCCGTTGCCCAGGCTCTCTTGCAAACGAGCGCGCGAATGAGGGAAGAAACGCCTAGCGGAAACGTGGACGCGGTTGACATCCGCGTTTCCGCTAGAGGTGAAATTGCATTGCCAAACGGCCAGTATGTGTTTATTATGCTTATATGATATGCGTGATATGTTCATGCTGTGCAAGATGCGTCCCTGTTGGGCGTGAGTCGAGTTGGCTGGCTCGAATCACGCCCATGATTACCCCCTTCACAAGAACCGTCAAGCATCCTAGATTCCGAACGGATCTTGCTTCCAACCCTTTCTAATTTGAGCAGAATTGCCTGAACACTCGGTATCGTGGTCAGGAACTCGCGCGTAGAATTACGTATCTGGTTCACTGAAAGCCCCGTATCTGGTTCAACGAAAGCCACGTATCTGGTTCAACGAAAGCCCTGTATCTAGTTCAATGAAAGCCCCGTACCTGGTTCAACGAAAGCCCCGTATCCGGTTCAATGAAAGCCCCGTAATCTTGCTTGCGCAAACAAAGTTGTTCCTAACACTTATTATGTAGTCAACTGTACAAGGGAACCGTGGAAAGCAAGGGCAACGCACCTTTCATTTTTGATGGAGAATCTTTTACCCTGTCCTCTTTCTTGAATAGAGGACAATAAAATGCATACCATCAGTGTGTTCAACAGTACAACGATACCCGCCGTTGTCGCAAGAAAGGCACACCCTGCCGTACTTTTTCGGAGGCTTCCTCATGTTTGCAATAACCAAGTGAACCGAGGTGGGGTGGGGGCAAAATAATTCAAACGGTGATATTAGACGCATATGCATGTGTCACAAACCTATTCCCCCAAAACAGATCGAAATTTCTATTCCCCATTTTGGAGTTTTCTATTCCTAAATCATTATGCTACCCCTCCCACCCCAGTCGGGTGACCAGGTTCCCCAGGATGGTGGCGGCTTGCGCCACCGTCACCCCCCTCAGTCGGGGAGATGACACCTGTATCGTTCTTGAGCGCAGGGTCCCCGTTGGCTGTCTGTATGGGGACCATACGTATACTCTTGGGATGACTCTCTGCGGCTCGATGTCGACCCATGGGTCGTCCACCACAGTCATAGGTACTAGGAAGTTGGTATTGAACAGTACGAACAGGGCGATTGGTCTCTTCTTGAAGGCAAGGTCGATTTGTACGACCTTGCCTTCTCGGTCCGTCCAGAGTTGTGTGTGTTCTATGTTGAACACCTTGGCGTCCTCCTCCAGCTCCAACGCACGTCTGATGACGTCGCCCAGATACCTCAGGTAGAGCAGGGTATATCGCTGGGTTTCACGGAGGTCAGTGATTTTTATTTGGGGGGACCCTTGGAGGGGAAGGCCGTGCTTGTTGGTTTCCTCGGGTGGCAAGTCGTAGCCGGTGATCGGCCTGACGTGTCGGAGGATTTGGTGTTCCTCCTTCCCCCCGAGTTCTTCTGTGTCGATGGCTGCCTCCGGGAGCCCGAGTTTGCAGAACTCTTCTGGCCTGCTTTCTGCGTGGGGGAGGTCTCTGGTATCCTCCGACCAGGAGGTTACGATTTCTTCGATTTCCTCCTCCCGGTTGGTGCCCAGAGCTACCTTTGTGGGTGGCCTGGACACCTCGTCGATTGCCTTGGCAACCGACGGGATTTTGTCCCCCTTGGGGTACGCCGCGTGCTTATTGTAAGCATACGGCTGCTGTAGCGCGTTGGCTACGATTCTGGTTGGGACTCTCCCTTTCTCTGTCCCCGTAGGGCCCTCAGCCCGTGGGCCGGTGGGGCTCGTGGCACCCGATTTTGTTTTTGTTTTGTATTGGTTTTTGTCGGGTTTGAACGTTTTGACTTCCGCCGTTCCCCACCTGAACTGCTTTCGCTGCACAGGTTCCTCGTAAGGACTTGGGGGTCCGGAGAGGTCGACCACCCCCGGGGATGTCGGCGTTGCCGCGGTGTCCACTGGTGTGTTTGACTCAGTGGGAGTCGCGAACTCTTCTTGTGAGAGTTCAGAGGTCTCACCCATGGGTGAGTCCTGCTCGTCCAGGACTGGCATACTTTTTATTTCTGGTAGCTTTGTCCGCTTAGCTGGGAGCTTGGTGTCCTCCGATTCCCGTTTGCGGCTACCGCTGGTGCGCGATTTGGTCTTCGGACGGAGCACTTTGATGAGTCGTGCGTTGAGCATGATGTCGATTTTTTCGAAGAGGGCTTTTAGAGCGTGTTGGTGTGCGCTGTTGAGGGTTTCGTTGTCGCCCCGGGTGCCGTTTTTGCCCTGCGCATTCAAAAAACCGTTAATTGCTGACATTTGCCTGTCAAAGGCTTGCACCTGCTGGCTGACCACTTCGGTGAGGGCCTTCACAGACGCGGCCAGTGACGCCAGTTCACCACCCGCCCGAGGAGCCTGTGTGGCTGGCGGCTCTGGTGGCAGCTGCCTCCCGTATCATTGGTCCTGCGCAAACAGTTGGGTCGGCTGCACCTGTCCGTAGTAGGTGCCTTTGGCCCCCTTGCCCTGTCCCTTGCCTGCATATCTGGCCCTCTGCCTTGGAGGTTGCTGTGGGCTGCGTTGAGTCATCCACCTGGACCTGGGGCTGCAGGCGATGTGAAACTTCGTGCTTCCGATGTGGAAGAACATGCGGTTAGTGGTGCGATGGGAAACAGCCTCGTACGTGGCAGCCTCCACCGTCACCCAATATCTGCAGGCCTCCCTGCTGTCCCGGTCCGGAAGTGGTTGGGTAAGGGTGGTGAGTTCCCCCACCCCCCTTTCAGATGGGGGAGAGGGAACTGGGAAACCTCCATGCCGGTTTGCGACCGTAGTTCTCGCTTCGCTGCCGAGAGGACTTGCTCCGCCCTGTCTGCCGGAGTGCCAGTGCCTGCCTTCCGGTGGCCTGGCAACCAGCTCCAGTTCCCACTCTTGGAACTTCATGATGTCTGCAGCGGAGGAGTACCTGTGTACTGTAACTGGGTGCCCATAGAACTCATATGGGAGCCCCAGCCTCAGCGCCCTGTCTGCCTCTTCCGCTCTCGAGAATACAACAATGGCGACGTCAAGCGCGGTCGCCCTGGCCTCCTCCCAGGCACAGGGGCCTGTGAGATGACATCACATGAGAATACATTGTATTCCACCGCCTCCGCTGTCAGCGGGAACGGCCCCGTGGGCATAGGCGCCGCCGGGAGAAGCTCCTGCGGTGGCGCTGCTTCTTGTCCCGCCGCCTGCCACGGGTCCCGCGCAGCGAGTCCCGCTTCTACTTCCATCTCCTGTGGATCGTGGTGGTAGTGTGCTTCCCCACCCCCGTCCTCAGGTGTCTGGGCCGCGTTTTCCCTCCTCGATGTCCCCTTCCAGGGAAGAGGCTCGTATCCCCTAGGAAAGGTGCGGAACCTCAACAGGGATGCCTCGTCAGTCAGAGTTCTTCTCGTGAGGAGCTCCCTGTTCGGGACTCTCGGGACCACCTCCTTTCCTGTGAACAGTTCGTAAAAAATGACCTGTCGCCCTGAGATGCACGGCACCCTAAGCGCGATGTTACTCCGGGGGGGGTGTAATCCGCTCTCGCGAAGGTTCACCTGTCTCTCCCCCGTTCTCTGTGCCTTGGGCCCTGGCTCTTCAGTCTCTTGTTCGTTGACTGCCGGGATTTCTCCAGTCGCAGACGCCATTGTATCAGTGCCGGAGGTTTGGCCCGCCAAGGAGTGGGGATGTTTTCGAATTTGAAGCGTCCAGTTTGTGGGACTCGCAGTATGTGCGTAGTGCGTAGAGGAGTGTCGCCTCCCTTCGCGTCGGTTCACGTGGCAACAGTCACCTTCGCTGTCACACCTCCGATCGCGAGGGGAGTGTCGCGAGTCCGTGTGTTGGATCGGGGGGTCGGGTTTTGTTCCGCAGACCGCGCTGGTAAAATCCACGGTACCCCCTTGCTCTGTATGCGTTGTTTGCCACTGCGATTTGCCGGACCCGCGACTAAGGTGTCGGGGAGTCAGAATCTTTTCTTCCAGACCACCCAGATCCTTGGGCCCTCGGGTCAATATTGGTGCCTCTCCCCCAGGCTTCGTGGGGTGAGGTCCATGCACGGTAGAGGCGGGTCCCACCCCCCCGCGCTGCGTTCCTGTGGAGCGCCCGGGGCCTTAACTTCCCCAGCTTTTGCCCCCTGGGTGTGGGCACGCTCGGCGATATCATCGATTTCGCTGGTTTTACGGGTTCCACCCCTCAGCCGTCTTATTGGGGAGAACAGTTTCTTGTTCCTCAGTGTTTTTCCGCTGAGCTCCTGGAGGAGTTCTGCGAAATTCGGAAGCTTTACCCGCGGCACAACGTCCCCCAGTGGTGCCCCAGCGACTCCGTGGCCCTGGGGGGAGATAGGGTTTGGCCGGATCTTTGACAGTTTTTTGTGTTCTTGACTTGCACTCGCGACTGGCGTGTCCTCTGGGGTGCCCCGTGTCGTTCGGGACCTCTTGTCCCCGGTGGCTTCGCCCTTTTCGCCCTGCCACCGCGGTTGGGTAACCCCGAGCCGTGCTGCGGTAAGTGAGACACTCATGCGCCGGTCCTGCGTGTCCACTGTGCCCCCCGCTTGGGCGACATGCCCTTGTGGACGACCTGGCGTCCACTCGGGCGGCGGGCGAATCCGCTTGCTTCCTGTCAAGTCGGGTCGCTGTGTATGGTCCCTCAATCCCACGCAGTTCTCCCGGGGGGATTCATTATCCGCCGGATACTGCCTGTTCAGCACGGGGCACCCCTCCCCGGTTTCTTGTGGATCGAACTGCACCTTCGCAGTTTCGGGCCGTCCTGTGCCTGCGGCGTGTCCTTTCTGGGCCTGCCCACCTCCCCATGACTGTAGGGTGGGCTTGGAGGTCATCACGCCGATCGACACGCCGTTGGATTGTTGGGCGGAGTTTGAGTTCGTCCTGTCCCCGTTGGTGGTCCAGAGCGGGAGCTCATCCCCCCCCGGGGACACTTGGTTCCCTGTCCCTCTGGCTGACCGCCAGTGTTGCATTGTTATTATTGCATTCGGCATTCCAGCATACGCACGAGTCCCTGGCCCTCGAGGGGGGCGCTTTTTGCAGTCGCTGGACTGCATGCCTTTCATGAGAATCGGTTGTACTGCCGGTGCTATCCGCTGCCCGGATTATTTCGCTCATCAGGTTAATACTGGAGGAAGGCATGCATTTATTATCGCGGTATAGGCCCCTTTCTCTCTGGTGGGCGTTGTGGATATGGTTAATAATGCAGCCCTTCCCCATGGGGGGAGGGGAGTCACCGCAGTTATCGGTATTAGGGCCGGCAGTTGCCCCCCCCCGACCCGGGGGGATTATGTCCGTTTTGGGCATTCCCCGCCCTCGTAGAGGTTCTGCTGTTGGGAAAGGCGACATTTTTAAGGAGTGTCCGTTTGTCAACGGCAGATATTCGGGGTTTGGCGTTGATAGGCCATGCCCTAATTGCAAGCCTGGGTTCCCCGCCGTTTCTCCGCAGGGGACTGGCAACCGCTCCCCGTACCCCGGGGACGCCTGTTCCAGTCCCCCTTCCGCGGGCCCCCCGTGGGGTCGGTCTTATTCCCAGCATGCAGTCCCTCCATAAAGGGGGGGGTGTGTGGTCAGAAGTGTCTGCTGTAGTGAACAGCGAGTCCCTAGTCCCTAAAGTGTAAGCACCACCGATGTTTTTGTTTGCCCACCGTGGGCCCCCTTCAGATGTATGCCGGAGCACCGGTTCGGTGTTGGGCAGACAGGGCGTGATAGCTGCTTCTACCTGCAGACCGGGTCCTTTGCCGTTTCTCCGCAGGGAGCTGGCAGCTGCTCTCCGTGGGTTGGAGATGCACGTTCCAGCCCCCCTTCCGCGGGCCCTCTTTGGGGTCGATCTTACTCCCGGTCTGCAGGTGAGCTTGAAGGGGCGCGATGCCGGGCGGTCCTCTCCGCAAATGGGCGCCTGAGCGGTGTCTTGTGCCACCGTGGGGTCTGCTCTGCTCACCTCGGCTTTTCCTCCCAACTGCGAGCTCCCGCCGGGTGCGGCGCCGTGACCGCGTGTCAATACGGTAGGAAGTGAGCGGTACAGAGTGGCAATGACGGTCGGCACCGCCTGCGGACTGGGTCCTTCGCCGTTTCTCCGCAGGGAGCTGGTGACTGCTCCCCGTGTCTCGGGGATGCACGTCCCAGCCCCCCTTCCGCGGGCCCTCTTAGGGGTCGGTCTTACTCCCAGTCCGCTGGCGTGCTCCGTCCTATTCTCTGATGCGAGCTCACGAAATGATATGCAGGAGCGCTTTTTACAAATGTAACCGCGGGTCCATTCCTGCAAGTCAGCAGACAATGGGAGGTTATTAAAACTATTTACCAAGTGTAAGGCCCACAGCGAATGGGTCGTGCTGTCTATACAATGCCAGAGAGTTTCAGCCAGTCCCTCAGGGACGCCGGAAGTTCCGGGTCCCTGATCACGGCCCCGATGTCCGGAGGCGGAGGGCTGTGCACTCTGGCAGACTCCTTCGCTCTGATGTATAAGAAGATGCGCTTGGTGTCTCCCCTGAAGGGGCAGTCGAGCCGCCGCTGGAAGTTCAGGTCCTCCTCGGTCGGCGTGCCGAGCGTGCAGGGGAGCTCTACCTGTTGCCCCCCCCCCGGTGAACCACCTGCGTCGCACCACCTGCTCCCTGAGGACGTGTCCTCGTGGAAGGGACCTCCCCAGACGTACGAGATGGTAGTCTGGGGGGAACTGCAGCGCCCAGTCCTGCGAAAGGATGCTCTTGAGCTGCTGCGAGGACCGGATGGCCCGTCCCCACGGGGTGCCCGCCGCCCCTGCCAGCCCGAGTAGCCTCGTCTGGTATGACCCCGGGAGGCCTCTCCGCAGGTCCACGTCGAGGTGCCTGGCGACAACCCCTCGCAGGGTCCGGACCTGGACGCTGAGCCCTTCCAGGTTCCCCTCCCTGCAAAAATACTGGAGCCCCAACCCCTGTATGATGTCCGCCAGGGTGGCTGCCGCCTCCAGCTCCTGCAGTGTCGAGTTGGGCAGTGTCGCCAGGGCTTCCCTCCTGCGGACGAAGCCCCTCCAGCGGACCACCGCCACCAGGGTGGCCGCCGGCCACCTTGCTGCCTTCCTGCGGAGGGCCCCGCGCCTCCGCAGGATGGCAAGGAACGAGACCGCCGTGGCGGCTACGGTCCAAGATGTCCACGACGTCCCCGTCGGTCTTGTTGCCCGCGGCTCCGTCTGCTCCAGCGTAAACCTGCGCCGCTGCCTGTGGTACCTCCTGCGCGGCGGGAGGGCTCCGGACTCTGCTGTCCTGCTTAGGTGCCTGGTATATGCCCCCGGTCGCGTCCCCCAGAACGTCGCCGCGAGCCTCATGCGGCAGGCCCAGATGCGGGAGCCCACCGCCGCCCGGATGGAACCTGCATGGGCGTACAGGGTCCTCCAGTCGTCTGGGCCTGTCCGTTCCCCCCAGCTCGGACCCTGGAACGGCGATGCCGGTCCCCCCAGACTGGGGACCGTGACGGCGAAGGGAGAGTACTGCCTTGTTGGGCGTTGTGCCCAATGCAGCGGTCTCCCTTGCCTGATGGCTATCGCCTGTCTGAGTTCGCTGCCCGGGAGCTCCTGCTGTTCCTGTAGCAGGTTCTCGAATATGCCCGGTCCTTCTTCCTGCACCCTCTCCTGATGCAGCTGTCTCCCCGGGATGGTGTCTTCGAGCATCACCCTGGCGTTCGCGTTTATGAGGGAGACCATCTTCACCTGCGTAGAAGGCTGAGAAAGGAGTGTACGGGTGGAGGGAGAGTTGTCCTGCGGAGGGAGACGAGGGTTTGTAGTTAGCCTCCCTTCTTGCTGAACCAAGACAACAAGGTGACGGGTGAGTGTATCGGGCCGCGCGCTGTCTCGGCCTCTGCTGGGCTCTGTCGGCTCCTCCGGTACTCCTCCTGCATAAATTTTCAAAAAATACGTCCTCCCTTGCACACACCACTACATAATTTACGAATAAAAATAAATATTATTGTCAATAAAATACGATTTTTTTGCCCGTTGAGGTGCATCGCGTCCGATTCTTTTCACAAATCTCACAAAATGTCCGGTGGGTAGTTCTCGTAGTCCGAAATATCACATTGAATCATGTTCGTGCGATATAGGACGCTAGGGTGCCCGGTGGGGTGATTACTAGCACGCTATTTGTAGAACCTACTACTCGACAAATATACGAGAAAACTACTACTCACCCAACGTCCATCGAGCGGCGCGCGCGACATCGAGATCGATCGATATCGCTGAACCAGATTTTTTCTGATGATTAATAGGTCATATTTAACAACCCAAAATATATGAATCCGACCATTTATGTATTTTCGTATTTTTTATAAGGCGATTTTCTCGAAGTATTGTGGGAAATACTACAAGGCCCCGTAGTATTTCTGGAAATACTTTCGACGAATAGAGACTAGGTACTACAGTACTACTGTACGTACTACGTACTACAGATTTTAGCTTTGACAGCTTTGACAGCTTTTACATACCCTTTTTGACATTGTAAAAGCTATATCGTGACATGTCGACACATCCGAGATTCGCGATCGCGATTCGACTAAGTATTACAGTACTACTGTACGTACTACGTACTACTGTTTTAGCTTTGACCGCTTTGACAGCTTTTACATGCCCTTTTTGACATTGTAAAAGCTATATCGTGACATCTCGACACATCCGAGATTCGCGATTGCGATTCGACTGAGTACTACTGAGTACTCTGCCGAGGAGGCTTGTCCGCAATTGTCAGTCGAAAATGAAAAGAACTTTGCATCGGTTATCGCCATCGCATAGAAAGGCACAAATTAAATTTTAATTCCACGTCAATGCCACGTCCGCAACCACGTAGTGCCACACAATGTCACGTATGAACCACGTGGACATTGCACACGTGGACCGAGAGGCAGTTCATGAGTTGGAGATAATGAAATCGCGATTCTGGAGTAAGACCCCACAACTGGCACACTACTGTTGACCCGTGATACATGCAGAGGGTATCTCTGTAGATTGCCAAGGCAGTTCGTACGGACACTAGGCAGCTCTCCATGCACTAGTGTATACAATCAAGAGCACACCCGCACACTTCGGTTATACAGAGGCTGTAAGACGAACCGACATATAACTGTCCATATATCGATATTTATTATATCACCGGCCGAATCCAACGACCCAAGAGGAAGGGACCACGCTGCTCGTTAGAGCATTATAGGGCGACGTCAACTAATCAGGTATAGGTAGTGTCAATGTCACTGTTGAGACAATTGCTTGATCTACGACCCTATAGTCTGTGTGTATAGTGCTTTCACTGTACACTAGGAGTATATCCTAGCCGGCTATAGGCTCACCACTGGTGATCTGACGGCTCATTGATATGTTGGCAACTATGGCTCGCTAAGCACTCAAAGGAGCAGCGCTTGTGTAGCGCAAGCGGGTGGTGTGTGCGCACTGCAATTTGGGAGTTGGCACGTGGCTTGAACGCGGGTGCCGCAAACTCTTGGCAAATGAAGACAAGTGAAGTGAGTTTAAGTCCAACTAGTGCTATATGGCAGAGGACGGCCACCGCCGGTGTCGTTAGAGCATCTACAAGCATTCGCGAAAAAGTGGTCCTTGTCATAGGATTATCTCCGGATTTGGTCCTATGGTAAGGACCACCAGATAGTAGTCATAAGGACGTCGCGATGCCGGAGTTGTTGGAGCTGCGCAACGCAGCTAAGGCAATTCTAAGTGCCCCAGCTGAGCGAAATGCTCTGCTGGAGAACATCAGGAGCCAAGTGATCCTCGAGAAGACGAAAAACTCGGAGTCCTTCTACAATTTCGACAACCAGAAGAGCACGTTGGACAGGGAAGTAGCTCCTATGACGCGCTTCATCTGTCCCACACGAGTTGTCATGAATTGTTCGGCACGCTTTTTGACGTTACCGATTTGAGCACACCCGTGGTAGTGGATTCATATACGCTACTGTACTGATTGCTAACAAAGCAACACTCTGTCGCGATGAAGCGCTCTGATTGGTTGGTGCTTCGCATGCTGTGTCGCCCAGCGACGGTCGGCGGGTGTGGTATTGCCTGTGCTATTACACGGCACAAGCGCCCCAGATCCTCACATGCATTCTTATTTCAGGATGCGCCCCCATGCAGCCTCTCGACAGCCTGTCGTTCGATTATCTGTCGTGACGATGCCCTGCTTGGCTGGGCCGTTGATGCTCTATCTCAGCACACCGTCCGGTCTTGGTACTTCAGAGGTATTCTGCCACTATATTTTGGATAGAGAGATAGTGCGTCACAACCCGTGCACACTCTGTGACGCCACATCATATGGCACCCCACGCCACAGCTGGCGTCACACTACCGCCATGGTGTCACAACGACGTTGGTTCCTGTCAAGTGACATCACTGCAACAATAGCATGAAACACCGAACAGACAAACACAGCCATCGATTGATTACAAAATTTAAAACTACGTACAAGTGGCACGCACATTACCAAAAACATCATGTAGTAGGTCATTCAGCTACCTACCGTCATAAAACCTTAAAATTAGTCTTAGTTTTTTCTTAGACTCAAAATAGGATTACCCCGAGCTGGGGCTCCAAAATCATCATGTAGTAGGTCATTCAGCTACCTACCGTCATAAAACCTCAAAATTAGTCTTAGAATTTTTTCTTAGACTCAAAAAAGGATAACCCCGAGCTGGGGCTCCAAAATCATTTCCTGTCCAAACAGGAACATCGTTTTCTCGGTGGGATTTCAACTCGAATACCCGAGAGCCTCGAGCCTCAAACAAAGCTGCATTTGCCGAGATATCGCCTGCGCCATTTGCTCTTGCTGCGTTTGCGCGTTATCCAGCAAGTCTTGCTGCATTTGCTTGAGTGCCATTTCCGATTGCTTTTCCCTGTCAACCATTTCACAGCCTACTTCTCAATGTCCAAACGTCCTCGCAGCTGCGCACTTTTAGCTAAATGGTCAGAAGGAAATGCAGACCGTGCTTGGTGGATATAATGAACCATTTATCTCCCTCTCTCATTCACCAACACACACGGGCCCTCCTCATCGGGGCCTAACCCTTGCCGTATTTTGGCTTGGGCGAAAAAGAATGCGGTTGGGAGCGTTGGCCGTGCTGAGGGGTAGGACCCCCCCAAACGGCCGATTGCCGTCTTCTGGCATGGGTGGACAGAATGCGGCTGGGAGCGCTGTATATATTTGGAGCTGTACATTTGGCGTGGGGTGGTGTGTGGGTTATGTACATTTGTTTTTACACCGGGGCGCGTGTGGTTGTGGTTTGCGCCCGGGTCCGCGCGGACGGATCCACGCTTCGTGTGTGGTGGTCGTCGCTCGCCTGACTCTCTACGGTCCAGACCCTCCGGGGCCTCGGTGTTTGGGGGTGTGGGGTGCGCGTGTTTTGTGTACATATGATGTTGTGGGGATTGGGGTGTACATTGTTTTGTGAGTCAACAGCATGATGGATTTAACACCGGTAGCACTGGCTGAGGGTACCGGGGACCTTTAGGGCGCGGTTACACTCTGTACAGACAGCCCCCCGCGCGGTTGGCATAGTATGCTCATCCAGGTTAACCCAGCTGGCTACCCAGTATCTGACGGATGCTCTGCTTGGGTGGTCAGCACCTGCCCGCCCAATCCCCCAAGGCGAGAGGCAGGCTCCTGAGGCCACGGCCAGTTGCCATTCCATGGCGGTGAGTTTCCGGATGCTGTTTTGTGGCTCGGTTTTTGTTTTTGGCTGGGTAGCAGGCGGTGAGCGTCACTTGGCATCGTCTTCGGATGAATGAATCATGACTTTGATTTCTGAGGAAAGTAATCGGGCGAATGAGGGGTGTGTTTATAGTGTAGATATTGAAGGGGTGGCTGGGCGGGCGGCGGGCCCAGTGGTTGCGAGTGGCGTAAATAGTTGAAGGTCGGCTGGGCGAGCGGGAGGCCCAACAGGTTCGGGGGTGGGGGTGCTTCAGGAGGCTAGGGAACCAATGAGACCGTTGGGGGCTGCCTCAGGAGGAGCGGAAGCGGGTGCGATTGGCGAGGCTGAGGGGGTCAGTGGGGAGGGAGGGGCCACAGGAGTGGATGGTCTGTCGGGTGGGGTGGCAGTGGGTAGCGGAGAGGGCATGGAGAGCCCTCATCTGTCGCTTCGGTTGGAACTGTCGGGCGTTCTGGGGGCGGAGGGTGCTGATCTTGGGAGTGGGTCCGTGGCGGCGGGACAGGCAGGTGGTGGAAGGGCCATGGGGACGGTGGGTGGGGCGTCCAGGGGGTGGGGTTAGGATCGGCAACGGTGGGAGCGGAGCGTGGGGCTGATGCGGTGGATGTGGGGAGGGCTGGAGGGCTTTTGGGACCGTTAGGGGGTCCCTCAGGAGGGCAGGTGAGTTGGGGCAGCTCGGGAGGTGGTGGGCGGAGGGCAGGGCAGCGGGTTGGGGATGTGGTTTGCTCGGTGCCGGGGTGCTCGGTGGGGGCGCTTAGTAGCAGGCAAGCCCTTTCGGAGCATTTCCGGCAGAGCCACCCTGGCGCATCGGGGCTTCTGTTGTCTGCGGCGAAACTAACGCAGTGCCCTGAGCAGAGTTGTGGGCATATCCTCTCGGAGAATGGACTGCGCCAACACCAAAGTCGGTTTGGGCGCTGTGGGGCTAACTATGCTCAGCGTTGTGCGCCGGATCAGATAGGAGGCGGCGGTGGGGGCCGGGGCAATCCACTGGCGGAGGGGCAGGCACAGGGGCAACATGGAGTCGCGGGCATGATGGGGGACCCGGAGGGGCTGGGAGAGGCGGGGTGGACACGGCTGCAAGGATTGAGTGTTGACGAGTGCGCTGTCAGCGACTTCCTTTCCCTGATGGTGCCGAAGAAGTTGTGGGGACTGTTCACCGAGTGTGTGATGGTCGCACTTCGGAGGATGCGGGTGGATACAGAGGACGTCGAGGCCTACAAGCTGTTCTTTTTGCTCCCGCGCCTGGTTCTTCAGCCGGTCCAGCAGGGGGTGAAGCAGGGTGTGGCTCAGGTCATTAAGGAGCGCTGTGCCCGCTTCCTGCGTGGCGAGTGGGAGGGGCTGCATGCGGAGGTGCCAGGGATCGACGAGCTGTGGCCGAGGCGGATGAGGAACGGGTGCTCCGAGATGCGGTGCGGTTGGTGAAGGCGGGGCAGCTGGGAAAGGCAGCAAAAAGGCTGAAGTTGGCCAAGCTGGCACCGGCGACGGAGGAGACGTTGTTGAAGTTGGAGCAGTTGCACCTGGCAGGGACAGGCAGGAGGCAAGATGTGGGAGAGGAGCGCCGGCGGGAGCTTCGGGAGCAGGCACTCGAGTTGGATGAGAAGACGTTCGATGATGTCATGCGTAACCTGCCGCGGGCCTCGGGTCCGGGCAGCTCTCAGTGGCGTTGGGAGCACATGTGGGCGGTCCATATCTCTGGTGGGCGAGATGCTCTGCTGGAGGTGTGCAACCATCTGGTGGCAGGCCGGGCTCCAACGGGGGTGCGGGAGTGGTTAGCAGGCGCTAGGTTAGTAGCGTTGCTGAAGGACGACCTCGGCATCAACGTCCGGCCCATTGCGTGTGGCGAAGTTCTCCGGAAACTCGTGGCAAAGGTCATATGCAGGCAGCGTGCGAAGGCCTTCAGGGCTCGATTTTGTGGGCAACGGCAGGATGATGAACGTGGTCGACTGCGGGCGGCCCAGATCAGGGTTGCGGTGAAGGGAGGGGCGGACCTGGGGGTCCACACTATCCAGGCGGCCCTGGACCGGCACCCGGAATGGGTCTGTGTGAAGGCAGATGCCAGGAATGCCTTCAATGCGGTGCACCGTGAGGCAATGTTTGAGGCCATCGAGTGGGACTTTCCGGAGCTATGGGCATGGACGGACCTTTGTTACGGGGTGGAGGCAAATTTGGGGTTTAGACTGGGAGGCGCCGATGGCTCGGTGATGCGGTTTGTCAAGTCGAAGGAGGGCACACAGCAGGGGGACCCCCTAGGGCCGCTTTACCTGGCTGCCCCGCTACAGATGGTGCTGGAGCGAGTTCAGGAGAGGCACCCTAGTGTGGTCATCTCTGCCTACTTGGATGATGCTTTCTTTCTGGGTCCTCCGAATATCGCGGCGCTCGCGTATGGCACTTATATGGAGGAGGCAGCAGCGATTGGCCTTGACATTCAGCCGATGAAGTCGGCGGCTTTCTCGCCTGAGGGTGACGCCAGCTGCTTTGAAGACGGGATGCCGGGTGCGCGGGGGGAGCTGGACTTCATCGATGTCTTGGGAGTGCTGGTGGGGAAGGCAGAGGCGGTCAGTGCGGAGATGTTGAAGAAGGTGGAGAAGTTATGTGCCATTCTGCCCATCTTGAATAAGCTTGAGCACGCGCAGGCCCAAGGGCTCCTGCTCCAATTCTGTGCCCACCCGAGGCTGGGGTTTTGGCTGCGAGGTGTGCCGCCGGAGATGATGCGGGAGGCGGCCGAGGAGCTTGATAGGAGGATGCAGGAGGCGTTGCGGGACTTATTGCCTGGCGGTGGATTGGCGTGGCATTCCTGTGAATTTGCCACCCTGGGTCTGACTAAGGCGACGAGGGTGAGCAGTGCGGCCTGGCTTGGTGGGTTTGCGCAAGTCTGGGAGGATATACGGGAGCTCTTTCCGACAGTGACGGCGGGGACTGAGGACCTCGGGGCTGAGAGCGACTTGCCGTATGTGAACTCTTTGCAAGCGGCTATGCAGAAAAGTGTCAGAGGCGGTGGAGGTGATTGAGGAGGCAAGGGTAGCAAAAGAGCATTTGCCACCACATGTGCCGAAGGCGGACGACGTCAAGAAGTTGAGTGATTACAGCAGGTCTCAAAAGCGTGCCCAACGTGTCTATGCTGCTGTCCTCCACTCTGCGGATTGGCTTTGGCTGGCTGGGCACGTGGGGGCGCCTCGGCTCCCCTGGCTGTTCTCGGTGACCTACAACAGCATTGGCCGGCTTTCCTGAGGGGTGTTCCATGTTGCCCAGCCCTGGAGCTTAGTTTGGCAGAATACCGAGTGGCCCTGCGGCGCATTCTTCATGCGGAGCAGCCCCTCCTTGGCCGGGGGGGGGTAGTGCCCCGATTGTGGGGGAGAACGGGATCCCACCGGGACACACTTGTTGGGGTGCCGGGGGGGAGCGGGGGCTGGTGGCGGAAACTGTTACTCCTTCATCCACCACAAGCTGCAGAGGGTGTTATTCGAGGTGGCCAAGTCTGCTTATCCGTTGGCGTCTGCGCTGCATGATGATTTCGCGGGCTACGTGACCTACTCACCGAACCATTGCCCAGATGTGACAGTGTTGGATGCGGACAGACCGGGGCAGCATGTGCTGTTTGATGTGGCCACGGAGCGGCCGATGTCGGACGCGCACCTAGGAGCGGCCATGATGGCCCCCGGGGCAGCGGCAAAGAAAGTTGAGGAGAGCAAGGTGGCAACGTACGGGGATGTCCGCCCACATCACTTTATACCCTTTGGAGTGAAGGTGTATGGTGGGCTTGGGCCTGCGGCGTATGAATTCCTTCGGAAAATGCTGCGGCGCTTCAGGGAGCGGCGGTACATGGCGGAGAATGCGGAAGGGGGAAAGCAGGTGGATGGCCACGGGGACGAAGACGGGGAAGAAGAGGCGACACATGACGGGGCTGTGGGCTGGAAGCAGAAGTGGATCCGGCAGCTATCTTTTGCGCTTGCACGAGGGGTCGCAGGGCTGATCATCAGGCGGGCTGTGGATCGGTGTCCGGCCGGAGGTGGGTGGCGCTGGGCTGGTGGAGGGCGTGTGAGAGGAGGCATGGGCCCTGACCTGGATCGGGGGGAGGCGGCTCAACGGGAGGGGGTGGAGAGCTTGGCGCTGATGGACAGGGCGTGGGAGGATGCGATTGAGGAGACAGACAATGCCACGCAGGATGGACTTGGTGGTGGGACGCAGGGATCTGGGGGAACGTAGCATGAGCAGTCTGGGCAGGCTTCCAGTGAGGCGGACGGGGCAGGCGCGAGGGCATCGAGGCTTTTGGAGAGCATGGAGGATGTGCGGCGGGAGGCAGAGCATCTGTCTGAGCACTGTGGGGGTTCAAGGAGGGGGCACCGCCGAAGTGAGATCTGGAGGGGCGCATGCGGGCACAGGCGGGCCCAGCCAGGCGACAAGTGTCCAGGATATCTTAGCGGAGTGGGATGAGCTCTCATCGCCGGGCCCGGAGGGTGGGGTCTGGACTCAGGAGCAGAGCGGGGCCTCGCCGGAGCAAGCAATGGCCTTGGCTGAGGAAGGGGTGGCCAGCTTGATGGGGGTGAGCAGGCGGGTGGCCGGCCTTCTTGAGGGGTTGTTGGCATGGGGGGATCTGTTGAGGGTGGTGAGGGGGATGTGGAGAGGCTTGCGGGTGGAGTTGACACATGCCGGGCCCCTCAGAGCCCGGGGGCCCATCCCGGCAGCGATTACCACTTACAACAGGTTGCACGGCAGCATACGGCATCTCACCAGCTTCTGGGCCCACGGGGCGAGGTTGCTGGCCGTGCCGGAACTAACGGTGAGCAGCTGTCGGGAAGGCGACGCCCGGATGGTGAACTATCGGCCACCGGGAGGGCTTGGGACGCACAGGCATGTCGGGGGATGGGACCCCAAGTAGGAACAGCGCAGAACAGCAGTGGCGGCGCAAGTGTGGAGAGCATTGGTCAGATTCGCAGATATTTGGCAGGGTTTCCAGCGCAAGGGCTTTGGGGTGGGAGTGGTGAGATGGGGTTGCAGATGCAGTTTGGCAGTGGGCGCGCGAGGCCAGGCGGGAGCAATGCAGTCTTTCACTTTCAGCCCCTTGGGATTGCGCTTGGGAACATGGGACATTCGATGGGTGGGCAAGCTGCTTTGAGGCCAGGCTTTGGGGTTGGCAGGGAGCAAGGTGGTAGTATGGAGCGCAGGGTTCATGGTGGGAGCATGGCTGGCGCGACTCAGGGGGTGGATGTGAACGGGCGCCAAAGGCAAAGTAACAGTGCGCGAGCGGAGAGGTTGCAGAGGCGCTCCAATGGCTCAGCGAGGCTTAGGGGGTCCCAATCTTCTCGACAGAGCTGCGGAAATTCTGGATGAGTGTCCCGAAGTGTGTGTTTAGAATAATCCTTTGATCCCCGGCGTGGGTACATAGTGCAGCTGATCTTCTGAGGTTACGGGGTGCCAAAGGAGTCAGTCCAAGGATAAACACACACAAACACAGAAGTTGAGTGATTACAGCAGATCTCAAAAGTGTGCCCAACGGGTCTATGCTGCTGTCCTCCACTCTGCGGATTGGCTTTGGCTGACTGGGCACGTGGGGGGGGCAAAGGAGTCGGTCCAAGGATAAGCACACAAACACAGTCAAAGCGGGTTTCAAAGGTGGCAAGCGAGGCTGGAAGGATGGCGTCACTTCTCTTGGAAAGTATTCAGGACATCTGGCAGAATGAGCAAGCAAGTGGGCGGCAGGGTGAGGATGATGAGGGCGGCTGTGATCGGTGGGAGCCGGCAGGCGGCCCTTTAGAGGCTTCTTCGACATGGGAGGGCCAGCCATCTTGGGTGCCCAAGATTAGGGGTCTTCACTTAGTGCAGGCGCGGGCAGCCAAGCGGCCTCGACTCAAATCCCGGGTGTCGATGACATCAGTACAGAGGCGGACGAGCCCCTATCGCGGAGCTTGGAGCGCAAGATTTGCACACAGGAGCAGGGACGTGACTTGGGCAGGGTTGCAAACGTGTCAGAGGGGTTGGTCACATAGAGCTTGCCCGTGATTTGACGCACGGTTTGTTGTTGGCCGACGTTCACCAACGACCACCGCTGGAAGTGCTAGCTGCGGGCACCCTAAGTCCCGTGGGGTTCCAGCTCGCCCAGGCTCACTTATACATTCGAAAGCCTGGGTGGTGCTCCTGCCAGGCCCGCACTCCTGCGCTGTGTGTGTGTGTGTGTGTGTGTGTTGGGGGTGAGTTACCCTCGAAGCTCTAGATATTCATTCTGCATGGCCTGAAACGCCGCCGTGTCCACCTCGTGCAGGGTCAGATTGCGACGATGCAACATCATGACCAGCTCCCGGTCCCACTTGAACCCGTCCTTGCCCAAGATAGCCGAGTTTCTGGCCGAACCCATTCCCACAAGAGAACGCCGAGATTCATCCTCGGCATTCTTTGCCTGCTGTATTGCCGCCTCTTGCTTTTGCGCCACGATGAAGGCTTTCTCCTTGTCCTGCTTCTTGGTCAGGCTTAAAACTGCCGTTCGAATGATGTGCACTTTGGGCCAATGGCGATCAGCCCCGAACAGCTCGGGCCGCAGCCTCTCACGGAGCATCCGCATGGGGATGAGCTCCACGTTGTTCAGGATGGTGGGGAAGTTCGCCGCTTTCTGTAGGCAGCAGCCTCCCCGCCCGCCCAGAAGCCTTTGGTCACCTGCAGTCTTTATTTTTGCTCAGCAGCCACCTCCCACTTTGCCTCTTTGGATTCTCATTCCTCACCGGGCTCCGTCACCCACCGCCCCGCGTCACCGTCCTGCGCCCCCGCAATTGCACCGCATGCGGCAACAACGTTGATCGGCGGATGAGGGAAATCCCAGGGCTCTGCACTTCCGCACTGATGAAACAGCTGTTCGGGGGGCGCAATCTGCACCGGAAAGCAACCTTGTCGTCGATGAGGCAATTGAGCGTACTAATGGCACAGATCGATGACACACCGAGATGACATAGAGTAATGACACACCGAGATGACATAGAGTGATGACACGCAGAGATGCCATATAGTGATGACACAGAGAGATGACATAGAGTGATGACACACACAGATACCATACAGTGTTGTTATACAGTGATGCGAAAGGTCCGCGCCTCCGGCATTGCGCGCGCACCTCTTTCTCATCTGTAAATGCGTCGCCGATGATGGCCATGGCAAACTGTCCGAGTGTAAACATGAGAAGGAGAAGGCTGAAAGCTACAAAGCTGATTATTAGTATCATGGTATAGGCGTTCATCTAGTTTCCACCTCCCCATCCCCCCCATCCTCTCCCATCCCCTTCACGCCTTTCCTGGATTTAGAGGTCTATCGAACCCCTCGGTCAAGCTCACGGATGGTGTGTGTGTGTGTGTGGCCACGAAGGAGTAGGGAGGACGGAGGGCTTTACTAGAGGCTTAGCACGTGTGAAGATTCCCATATAACTCCGAATACATGCATATTCTGAACGAAATTGCGACCACGCACACGCGCGAGGCTGACCCGTGTCACATGCGCAAGGCGGCTTTGCCAAGACGGACGCTTGTTCGAGACGACCGGCTTCTTCCAGCAACGAGCGCTCTGATGCTTTCTCTCTTTCTTTGGGGCTGTGCCCCGTAACACACAGATCATTGGGTTGCTGCCGCAACAAACCAAGGTGCAGCATGAGTGGCATAGTAGTGGAATAGCTGACTATGGGTGTGGAATGGTGACAGCAGCTACCATGCGCCTGCCAGGGGCACAGCATTGAGAGCGGCTAGGTGGGATACAGAAGCACCATAGAAAGAATCGCCGTAGCCAACGGGACAATTTCAGAGTTGTACTGCCATGTGTCGATTGATGCCTCTGGTCGGAGAGGAGCTCGGGGGGGAGGGGGGTCCACGCGCGCCGTCAGGGTGGAGAGAAGCAGGGGCACCTCCAAGCGGAGCATGCTGTCGAGCAAAGTTTTGCAGAGCCCGTAGTCCCCGAGAAAAGCGAACATTCCCATCATCATGGGGACATCCTCCATCTCCATGTCCTCCGAGGTGGCAATCTGGTCCACGAAGCAGGTCAAGGTGAGAGCCCCAAAGATCGAAGCGTAGAGGAGGATGATCAGTATCATGTTCAGCATGTCCGCGGCGCACGCCTTGGAATGTCCACTCGACCCGCCCACTCCCCAACCCAATTGTCTTCTCAGTGTCCGTACCCCTTCTCCGGGAACGGCAAAGCGGGCGCATCTCTCCAGCCAATCAAGGAAAGGGACGATCTCCTTCGCAGAGGGGTTAAGGAGGCGGCTGCATGTCCAATAGATCTCCTCGAGCCCGGCCACCAAGGTGGCGCGCGGCCCTGGTGATAGCGGTGGCGGCGCTCCCACTCCCTGCACTCGAGCACCACGTGCTCGTGGTCCCTTGCTCTGAAAGACGAAAGGCGCGTTCCTGCCACAAGCGAGTTCTCTTTTGTTTCATCGGTTCCCCGAATGTGGTTCAGATCCCCATACCGCCCCGCCACGTCACCTCAGCCACCGCGGCCCTCACCTTGACAGTGTTGCTCAGCAGCGAGACCTTCTTCTGGAAATCGAACTGCTGCTGCAGCATGACGATCAAGTACACTAAGGGCAGGGCCCGAAGGAGCTGCGCCACCTCCCCTTCCCCCCCCCACGTGAGACGCCTCACGCGCATTCTGTATATATGGTTGGTTGCCCTCCAGCCCGCGCCCGAGCCGCGCGTGGTTACCGACCGACTGACACAAGGGAGCGTGAGGGGGGGAGGGCGTCCGGGGGAGGGGGTGAACCAAGGCTGATGCAACGCAAGCTCGAAGGATGCAGGCGGCATCATTTTGACAGTCCGGATCGGATATATACACATCATGATGTGATTTCGGAGCGTGTTTCACTTCCAGGATCGGCAGAAGTGGCACAGATGGGTGGCTCGATGTTGAAGCCTACATGGCACAGATGGGTAGCTCGATGTTAATGCCTACGTGGGCACGCAAGATGATCCCTACGCTGTCCCAATTCATGAGAATAAACTGATCTTTTTGCGGGGTGTCACGCCATCGATTCCATAACGTGATTATGGCCATACTGCGGAGCGGCCCTAACCGGTCAGACAGGTCACTGCCCGTCAAGCAGCGCTCGAGTGGGGCTCCTCGGCTCCGCACACGATACGAATCCCAGCTTGCCAGGTCTCTCTACGTGCCTACAAGGCGACTGCTGTGCGTAAAGGTCTCCGTGTGCTAAATATGCAATTGCTGCAGGCATGATGCGCTAAATATGCAATTGCTGTGCGTAGTCTCTGCGGGGGAGACGGCAGCGGGGCGCTACATGGGAGATGGTGATGACGGCGGCGATGCGGTCGGTGTTGCCGAGCATTTGTACGTATGCCTCAAGCCCGGCGTCATCATCCGGCAGCGCCCATCTCGGCTGAACCTCCGCAGTGGAGTTTGTATCGCTCAGCTTGGCAGGCATGGTGTAGTGGGCCTCGGCGTAGGTGTTGTCCAGAGTGCCTGCACCAGCTTCCAGTCGTAAGTTGGCAACGAGGTATCCCGTCAGGTACACGTAGAACACCACGCTAAGGAACTGCGTCATGATAATCAACTTCACGCCGCTCAGGGTGCCGTCGCTGAGATCCTCCTCATTGTCGTGCTCCGACACTTGCATCGTCCAATATTTCGATTCCCAGAGCGCTTTCCATCTCTGCATAGATGGTCTTATGCCTGCTCCGCCATTTTCGCCCCCCCTCGTTGCTCTTGAGACGATCTGTCCGCTCTGTGACACACTCACAACCCGATGCCACCTCTCTTTCATGGGAGCTCTGGGCCTTCTCCTTTCATCAAAACTGGGTCACAGCTGGCGGCCGCGGGACAGGGAAAGATCGTGCAGGTTCCAGGCGTGATCCGTGGCGGACCCCTAGGGGTGCCTAGTCGAGTAGCTTAGTGTAACCTAGTTAACCTGGGTATGTCATGCTGATATATCGGTAGTGGGCATGAACGAAGTAGCGCCAAGCTCCTCGACATGGTGCAGTTCGGACATGTTGCTCTTCAGACTCCGATGTGCTTGCCACAGACGTGACATCCCTAGCACTCAAATTTGGTAGCTAGGGGCTCTGGGTCTCGACTTGCAACAGCCGGCTGTATCCTGGAGCCAAACTTTAATGCCGACGTATCCCCGTCCTCATTTTGCTCGGGTCTTTATCATCCCCCCCCCCCTCAGGCCACTCTCCTTCAGCTTTGCTTCCGAGATCCCACAGCACCACTCTCGTTGCAGCTAGGAGCTCTAAATGTTCACATGAATTTACTGGTCTGTACATTTAGTAACATGCACTCGACTTTATCGTCTCCGCCATGTCCCCCACCTTCGTGAGACCCAGCTTTTACCTGAGCTATTACCAGAGCCGCGAACTTGTGAAACTCCTTGCAGAGGAGATAGGCGGTCATGAGGCACACTGCCCAGTCGACCAAACAGCGCATATTCTCTTTCGGGCTGCTTCCCTCCCACGGCCAGTAGACCATCTGCCACGGCATTATCCACCACGGTCATAGCTCACCACGGCCATTATCCACCACGGCCATCGCCTACGTTGGGAATGAAGTGTGGCAATCTGTTAATGGGAATAAGGAAAAATATACAAATATCCACTTTTGCATTTCGAGCCGTCCAGCCTCAAGGTATGGCCTCATATCCCCTTGACGCCTGCAGCAAAGGAGGGAGGTGGGGGGGGGAGGGATGTTCGACCTCATGCAGCTTCATTGGCTTGGTGTGCACGAAGGACTTCCATGATCCGCTGGTCATCTCCCACTTCAGAGTGCACAGCATCAACACCCCTTCCGCATCGTTGTACACGATCATCTCTGCCCCCACCTCCACAACGTTGTCCACGTCGCTCTGGTACCCGCCGTCCTTGAGGAACACGATCATTTCTGCAGCATGCGCCTGGTCGATTCGGTTTCCGACCATCACCGGGTAGCGGAGGCTCTCGGCGGGGGACGGAAACACCGAGCCGAACCAGCGCCAGCGGCCTCCGTGCGCTCTGTTCAAGGCTTCTGCGCGCGCGACGAAGGGCATCGGCGACCGAGCCGGTTTACTAAGATACTCAGATTCCGGGGAAAGGTCGTAGTACTTCCCCATGTCAACGTCCGAGTACAGGGAGGAGTAGATGTTGAACGCCTGTCCAGAAGATCACGCCTCACCGTGATTAGCGGGTTACAAAAGCAAGGACTGGGTATGCCAGAAAAACGAAGGAGGAACGAGAAGATCACTTTGTATGGTGGAATGCTAGGGGAAATCATCTTGAAAGTTAGCTAGCTGAAAGCAGGCCGGGGGAGGGGGGGAGGGGGGTCAGGCAAATTGCTGGTTCAAACGCAGATCTTCGCAAGCCCTGCGTTGGCTTCATGCAAGCAAGTATATCGGCTATCATCTTGCATCAGCGTGCATGGCCTCGCGTCAACCATCAACGTATGTGCAGCGCCCGGGCATACAGTCGAGCCCTTGCGTACAAAGAGCCCTTCAGAGAACTTTGCACCCGACGGTACCTTCTGGCTAGCAGACGTGAGTGACTAGCAGTACTGGTACACTAGCTAGCAAGACAGTAACCAATATATATGTTCTTTTGCAACATATATTGCTCGGTACCTTCAGTGCTTGTTCCCTGCTTTGGGGTGCCTTGCTACCTGGCCAGAATAATTGTAAATTATTGCGAGCTATAATTCTGGTTATTCGAAGGTAGCAAGAGTACGCCTCCCCCCCTTTCTATCGACTGTAGACGTCCCGCGGCACGGGGGGGGCAACGTCCGAAGGACGCCCGTCAGATCACAGATCTGACCTTTCGATCCGACGATTCAGCAGATCGATTCTCGAGTGTCGGGCTTGTTCGTAACCGAACATATCCGCCCCGGTGTCATCCTATGGCACCCACTGCTGATCCGGATCGATTTCGTGATTCCGTTTCTGTCGGTTTGTCGAAGCGCTAAAACCGGTTGTGAGGGTCTCACAATCAGTTTTCTCACTTCAAGCCCACTGGTAGGAAAACAGTAGACTCTCAGGCAGTGTTAAGCACAGAGAGCTCAAAAGTACAAATTCAAGTCAGTATGACAGTATGACAGTATGACATTATGACAGTATGGCAGTATGGCAGAGTACAGTACTATGTGTAAATGTAGACAGAGCAATGATGACAATGAGACTGCAAGAGACAGAAGATCAATTCAAAATGTACACAGTATCTGTCAAAGAACACAAGAGTACTAGTATGAGTACAGTAGTAGCTATGACTGAGTTACAGTTAGCACTGGAACACTGCTGTATGATATAAGCACTGTGTGTAACAAACAAACATGTCTTATCAGTTTTAATATCATTCAACAGTGTGTGTGTGTGTGTGTGTGTGTGAGTTCGTACACATTCTACTAGATATATGAATTAAGGAGAAGTTGATTATCCTAACTGGTGCCTAGCACCGTTTGCGCTTTCTTTTCCCACCTTCCCTCCCTGGTCCTGTTTTGTGGCTTCTGGGGATAAGTGGTCGGGTTTGGGTGAGAGGAAGCTTCTTTGCCCCCAGGTCCTTGGCCTGAAGCCTAGCTGGAGCCAGAAGTTGCCTTGAAGCTGCCCAGAAGCTTCCTTTTTGTCACCACTGCAGAGAGCCACATTTCGACACTTGGTAGATGTTGTGAGATTGAGAGTAGTGTTTCGAGACGAGCCCTTCAGAGAACTTTGCACCCGACGGTACCTTCTGCCTAGCAGACGTGAATGACTCGCAGTACTGGTACACTAGCTAGCAAGACAGTAACCAATATATATTTTATTTGCAACATATATTGCTCGGTACCTTCAGTGCTTGTTCCCTGCTTTGGTGTACCTTGCTACCTGGCCAGAATAACAGTGGATAGGTCAACAGCTGGCCCGCCCCGTGGATGCAGTGAGTAATCTTGACTGACCTGATCTGTCCCGTAGCGTGACTCCGTCATTTCGCCCAAGCATCGCCCGTTCAGGTTCTGGAATCGCTCAGTGCATTGGGATGGCGCCACCGCCTTGCGCCGCTTGGCGTGGACTAGGATGCCTCCTGCACACACGCTCCACCGTCCCCGTCTACAGCTTCTACCGACTGGAAGCTCCTTTTGTCGGTCTTCACAGATCGCGTTCACTTACAAACCTGTCGGGCGAGACAAGTCATGCACACTCCTCTCTTTCACCTTCCCTCCCACTCCTTCAAACACAGCGCAGACAACCCAACAACCTACCCAACTAACTGTAAAATCCCGCACAAGTCTCTCCTGCACGTGACCTGTAACGTTCTAGACTGCATCCCTCGTCCTCCAATCTGGCCTGTCACAGCAACTCCGCTCCAGCGTCTGTTCTTTCCACACAATTCCCTCACGTTACTGCTGCGGGAAAACACTTGCTGAAACCTATGTCCCAGCTGACCTACAAGTCCAACCTTCCGTCTTAAAAGCCGCTCTTAGTCTGCAGGTCCAATTCTGCCTCTGTCCAACACTGTCGCTCCGGAACTTTCAAACCCACACGCAATACTTTCTGTATCTCGCGCGACCCTCCTTGTTTTGCCATCTCCGTAAGAAACTCCATATTCTTCACCGGAGACATCCTTCTAAAGAAGCGGTTTCCCGCCCGTCGCAGGATCCGTAACAACCGTTTCCCGAAGTTCCACGCTCGCGCAGTCGCGTAAAACAAAACAGTGGAGCATTAACCTTTGTCCTCCCGCTGGCTCTTAGCCAGGACCCATTGACAGCTGGAACGCGTCCATCCTCAGATAAAGAAAGAGCACTCCTCCCCGAGGACGGGGGCGGGTTGATCTTGCTGGGTACGGGCCGCACCGATCAGGCGGTTGGAGCCTTCCAGGCCCAGGTACCGGAGGATGGGATCTCTTCCGAGGAGGTACACAGCCCCCGACTCTGCGTGGGCCTCGAGTGCCGGTAGTGCCTCGCCACTACCGGTTGTCTCCTTTTTGTCTGATTTCGATTTTTTTCCTCCTCCTCCTCCGCCTCGCGCAAGTAGGCGCCTTGGAGCGGCCTCGACTTCTTCGGCGGCGAGAGAGGCTGACATGCGGCTGCCCAATAGGGCGTCGACCTCGCGCACCCGGGTGGGAGGTAAAGGCAAGGGCGCAGGGGAGGGAACGGTTGCGAGGCGTCGGGACGGTGCAGCAGTGATGATTGCCGTGATGGCCTCCGAGGACACGGTGAATGTAAATGTTCGAACGGACTGCTCATGATCGAGGAGGCATTCATCCACCTCTGCCTCGATAGTGGTGGGTGGGGGAGGAGACTGTGGCCCACAGATGGTTTATTGGCGTCAGTCACGTCTGCAACAGACTACCGGAAGCAACGACCTATAATATATTCAAGCACGGAGTGGCCTGAGATGCTATATCCGTTAAGTGTATGAAACTGCAAGATGCAGAATTGGGGTCTCTTGCAAGCATTCTCCGGACCTAGCCTTGAAGCTTTGCTTCAAGTTGGAATCAATACTTGTGCGCAAGTGTGTGGCGGACCACTGGGTACGTAGCCCCCCTCCTTGCGGCTAGGCGGTAATTATTCTTCCTTTCTTGCGGAAGATTGAGGGGGGGTGGATAGGAGCAGGCAGTCCAAGGCAGAGCCCCCCCCACCTGTCTCAACAGATCGACCATGAAGTCCGCCGAGTCGGGTAAGTTGGTTGCATACGATAGATCGATTCCCGATGCTGTCGCGCTCGCCGCTGTTTCCAGCGCGGTTACCGAGTCCCCCGCTGCTGACGCTACATTCTGCAGCATGCAGCCCCCCCAAATAGCCTCACAAACCGCCATTCTGCAGCATGCAGCCCCCCAAATAGCCTCACAAACCGCCATTCTGCAGCATGCAGCCCCCAAATAGCCTCACGAACCGCCATTCTGCAGCATGCAGCCCCCAAATAGCCTCACAAACCGCCATTCTGCAGCATGCAGCCCCCCAAATAGCCTCACAAACCGCCACTCTGCAGCATGCCGCCCCCAAATATCTTCACAAACCGCCATTCAGCAGCATGCCCCCCCCAAATAGCCTCACAAACCGCCACTCTGCACCATGCCGCCCCCCCAAATAGCCTCACAAACGTCACTGCGTAGCGCTGTCTGAGCTCCCCGACATACATCATATCGCAAATGCGTTTGCTGTCAGCCGATCATCCTGCATGACATTACTTGTTTTGGACAGTACACACGCTCATTCCCCGTGTCGTCAGTAACGGTTTGGGGCCTGGGAAACCGGTGTCGTCAGTAACGGTTTGGGGCCTGGGAAACCGGTGTCGCTTTCAGCTCTGTTCTTTTTGACATATGGGCGTGTCGATTGACGGGGGAGGGGGGGGTCCCCGCAGAAAAACAGGGGAGGGCTCTGAGAACCTTGGCGGCTGTGATCAGACTGTCGGCATTGGCCTGCAGTTCCGCCATAGAGGCTGTCAGTAGCTTGACGTTGTCCACCTGCTGACTGTAGCCCTCTTCCCAGCTCATTTCCGCCTGCTTCGGCAGCATCCAAGGGTAGGCCACCTGTTGAGTCAGGGCGGCCAATGCCGCGCTGAGCTCCCCGTGCCTTCTTGACAGCCCATCTGCGCAACCCTCCCCACAACCACCGTATGGAGCCATGAGGCACATCGTCCTCATTCACCAACGGCACGACACACAGCCCGCACGTTCAGTGTCATGTGTAGCCCCAGGCTTCATGTCATTATGAGGATGAGGGGGGAGGAGAGATGGTATGAAACTCTATTCTGAATGTGTATTCAATGTAGACATTCCGGTCGCAAGATCCATTGGATATCCCGCCGGGTCTCCATTCATCTACAAGCTTAGCCAATGGCAAGGCCGAAGCTGCCACTTCTGCTGTGAAGGCAACGCAAAGACACAGCAGCAGGCAGCATCCATTGCAACGCCGTTCCGTATGACAGTTATAGAGCAGACGTCTTCACGCTACCCGGCTGAAGCCAGTGAATCACCCGGCACCGTCATATTTCTGATCCGGCACACAAGATGGGCTTTCTGACAGGATCTTGTAGGTATGTGACAAGCACTTCTCGCTCAACGGCAGGCATACCCCCTCCTAATATGATTATATTGCATCAGGCAACCATCTTTTCCACCGTTGGTAACTTGCATAGACATGTTTAACAGATGAATAGCCATTTTTCGAGCTCTTGAACGAAGCCGTCCGCCGTTGCATCAGCTCAGTTCGCAGTCACTTCACTTCTGCAAGCTAAGCTGATGTCTGGAGTGAGCGCAACAGTCACGGGCATCTTTGATCTGTCACAGTTTCAGAGATGCTTCGCCTCCGTCCTTGCACTTCGAAGGGTCAACAAATATTCTCTATATTGAAACATTCTCTAACTTTCAAGAGTTAGAGCTCACAAAAATCCTCTGCTTGTTATGTTTTGGTTAGAAGCTAAGCAGTGTGCCTTTTGGCATTTAGGAGCCGTGTGCAACAGAAGCGTGAATTATGACAATGCTACTGCAAAAACGCTTTTGTGAATATCGGTATCGGGGCAACCATCCATTATTTGACAAAGTCATCGATTATATTTGTATTCCAAATCCAGACCAAAAAGTTCTATTCCAGATTTTTCCTTTCCCTATTCCAAATGGAATATAATTCGCTCGGAGGTGGACTCTGGAGGGAGACCCCACAGACAGCGTCTGGAGGCTGCCGTGGGAATCCTGTAAGCAGGTGAAAACCGACGTGGCCGACGACTGCATCAGACTTGCACTCGGGCACGTGGGTTGTGCGCGTGCGCGTGGGGGGCATTTTGCAGCAGCCCACAACACTCGGAAGGGTGCAGCAACATGCTCACGTGCAGTGGGTGTGTCGATGGAGAAGGTGCGCTACTTCTGAGGGTGGAGTCTGCGGTCATTGCCAGTGCTGACTTGCATCGACTCCATGGCGTACTACCTCGGGTGGATGGCGGAGCAGACGTGCTGAGGGAAACTCGGTTAGAGTGCCGGTAATCAAACTCTGAGTGATTGTATTTGACCCGTGCGCAAAAGAAATGTTTTTATAGGAACGCAGAGGAACTTTGATGGTTTCTGCCACGTGTTGACCTCACTGTACCTTGCACGGACCCTACAGTCGTAACGACGGTTGGGGTCACACAATCGTGTCACCGAAAGTAGACAAAGAAGCCTCGGAACACCGTTCACACGTCCGTGTCACAAAAAGTAGACAAAGAAGCCTCGGAACACCGTTCACACATCCGTGTCACCGAAAGTAGACAAAGAAGCCTCGGAACACAATTCACGAATCCGTGTCACCGAAAGAGAGTGGAAGAATCACATTTTTTCCTTCTTCTTTTTGTCTTTCACCGAAAGTAGACAAAGAAGCCTCGGAACACCGTCCACACAATCGTGTCACAAAAAGTAGACAAAGAAGCTTGGGAACACCGTTCACACATCCGTGTCACCGAAAGAGAGTGGAAGAATCACATTTTTCCTTTTCTTTTTGTCTTTCACCGAAAGTAGACAAAGAAGCCTCGGAACACAGTTCACACATCCGCGTCACCGAAAGTAGACAAAGAAGCCTGGGAACACCGTTCGGCTTCAGCTCTGTTGTTTTGCCTTCCTTACCCGCCCAACCCAGGAATCTCAGCTCACTTTGTAGAGGAAAACATCATTTCAATAGACTTTCACTCACAATGCATGTAAAGCGAACGCTATTTATTACAATCAAGCAAGCATTGTGCCTTTTGGTGTTTGATTCATGTGCAAAGGACACACACCCATAATTATAGGCATATATAAAGCATGCGGCGTCTCATCAGCTTCTGTGCCCGCGGGGCGAGGTTGCTGGCTGTGCCGGAACTAACAGTGAGCAGCTGTCGGGAAGGCAACGACCGGATGGTGAACTATCGGCCACCGGGAGGGCTTGGGACACACAGACGACTGTGGGGATGGGACCCCAAGTAGGAGCAGTGCGGCACGACAGTTGTGGGGCAAGTTTGGAGCGCTTTGCTCAAGTTCGCGGCTACCTCACAAGGCATTGAGTGCAAGGGCTTCAGTCACATGGATTTGGTGCTGGGGGTAGAGGGCTGCAGGCGCGAGTCGGTGGCGGGGACGCAGGTTCAGATCAGGGCGGCCCAGTTTATCATTCTCAGCCCCTTGGAACAGTCCTTGGGGATTCCGGCCCTGGCATGGGTGGGCAAGCTCTCTTGAGACCAGGCGGTAGGGCGGGTAGGGGGCAGCGGGGTGGCCCCAAATGGGGGCTTGGTGGTGAAGAGATGGCTCGAGTGGCGGAGGTGAGCCGGCTTCAGAGACACAGCAGCAGTGCGCCGGCAGGGCAGTCACAGAGTGGCCCAGTGAGGCTCGGGGTGCAGAGGGGTGATCCTGTGCGTAGGCTTGGTGGTGGAGATGTAGCTCGGGCAGCTCGGGGGGCAGGGATGAACCGGCTTCAAGCACAAGGCAGCAGTGCGTCGGCGGTGCGGGTGCAGAGGGGCTCGGGTGGCTTAGTAAGGCTTAGGGGGTCCCATTCTTCACTAGTAAGCTCCGGAGAATCTGGACAAGTGTCCCGAAGTGTGTGCTGAATCCTTTGATCCCCGGCGTGAGTACATAGTGCAGTTGATCTTCTGTGGCTACGGTTTGCCAAAGGAGTCGGTCCAAGGATAAGCACTCACACATATATATATATATATATATATACATATACTTATGGCCCCCCTCGCTCCGTTCGGCGTTCGGACGCCCGTTAGGCGCGAGGGGGGGCACCTAACTACGTTGATCAAAAGACAGACGCGCGAGCCACGTCGGACGATACAGTCGAATTGCCCATATATGTATGCTATTTGCCAAATCTGTAACGCTTGTCATGTCACGCATGACATGTAATGCATGACATGTAATGCATGACATGTAATGCATGACATGTTACGCTTACGCATGACATGTTACGCTATCCCGTGACACAGTAAAATGGTCTCGGAAGACAGACGCGCGAGCCACGTCGGACGATACAGTCGAATTGCCCATATATGTATGCTATTTGCCAAATCTGTAACGCTTGTCATGTCACGCATGACATGTAATGCATGACATGTTACGCATGACATGTTACGCTATCCCGTGACACAGTAAAATGGTCTCGGAAGACAGACGCGCGAGCCACGTCGGACGATACAGAAGTCTGAAGTGCCGCGGCCTAAAAAAAAATACGGCTACGATTCCCATGCGAAATGCGATGGTGGGATGGCATGGCATGGCATGGCATGCTGACGTGACCATGACAGTCGAATCGAAAATCGCAAATTCAGATGTGCAGCCACGCAAATGACATGACACGTGACACGACACACGACTGCACAATCTGACTCTGGACAGTCGACAGTCTCTCGACTATTTTGGCCCCCCCTCGCTCCGTTCGGCGTTCGGACGCCCGTTAGGCGCGAGGGGGGGCACCTAACTACGTTGATCAAAAGACAGACGCGCGAGCCACGTCGGACGATACAGTCGAATTGCCCATATGTATGCTATTTCCCAAATCTGTAACGCTTGTCATGTCACGCATGACATGTCGCGCATTACATGTAATGCATGACATGTTACGCATGACGTCCACAAATGCGCAAAACATGCTCGACGATCGACCCGGTGCGTTATCGCACGTTCGGTATCTTAGGAATTATCGATGGAAATTTGAACCCAATTTGAATTTGGCAGTAGGATCCCTATCATATTTGATCTAAGGGTGTTAAACATCGGCATTCTCATTCGTTGACCCGATGACGATGCTTGTACAATACAGTACAGTAAGTTAGCCCGATGCAAGCCCACTATCCTTCGCAAACACTTGCTTGGTCTGGTGGGTTCTCATTCCCTGCCTGGTCTGGCCCCTTCGCGCTTTCTTGTTCTCAGATTGATTGCAGGTACTGCTTTCGTGTGGGAGGTGGACGGTGTGTCCAATGCGCTTTCATATGGTGAAAATGACGGACTTTCTGGTCAAGGTTCGTAGCTACCCCTGATGCTTGTATCTACATGTTTGCCCCGGAAGTCTTCATAGCCAGTTTCGCTGTGCCTTCTCGATGCTTGAATACCCGAATCTTTTTAGACTCGCGGCAGCCTGTACCGTTATGTTTTAGTCAAGCCCGAGTGCGTGTCATTACTTCTTGTTGACAATTCACTATACTCATAGTCGAGTGCTAGCAGCGCGCAGGTTATCTGAGACGGAGCTCTCCACGCGTATTGGGATTCAAAACCTGCAACGAAAATGTAGTTTCGTTTTCGTTTGGCGGTGGAATATCACCAGTTTGTTCTGATGTCTGCTGGAGTGTTCTGTGTTGCTTTCTTGACTGTTGTGTGTTTTCTTCTATCTTTGATTTCGCTTTTGCAGACCTGTTTTACTAGCAATTTATTGTCACACGTACGCAAAATCCGTGTTTGACCGACAGGCCACGTAGGTTAAACCCGTTCGGCAATTGTGTTGTTGCTTGCAAACTTTTCTTGGCTCGCTATTGCAGCCTCCGAGGCAGGGCAGTGCGTTAGCCTCTGGCACGCCTCGGGACCACACCCGACCCTGCCACTGTAAAAGGTACGCCTCCCCCGCTTGTTCTTGGTTCCGTTTGCGATGTTGGTCGCCCCGACCTGACAGACCTTTTTATTCAATACCACTTTGCCTACCACTAACGTTGTGTGTATTTGTCGCTACGCAGGTCGCAGCTTTGTTTGAACATGATCCAGGTTTCAAGGTATGCACGTTTATGCTAGCCCCTCTTTGTTTTGTTTCATATTTGACGGTTGACCAATTCCATCTTGGCACGTTGAATTCACAGGTGCGGACAAGGTCGCCTATGCACCCAATTTTGGCACTTCTGTTTCATGCATGACATGCGTGTGTGGCTGTGTGTGCCTTGCGTAGTATTCATTTTTTGGGTTCGCTGATTGTGGTATGTATGCGCTGTGGTATGCAGGACTGTGGCTTCTGCGTCGTTCAAGCAAGATGGTGCGTTCTCTTTCATGTGTTGTTCACACCATTCTTTCTTTGCCCTTACTTTTTGTGCTTAACATGTACACGCCCGTTGCCTGCTCGATGCACGACTTGGTGCGTTGTGTTTTCTGCCCGGGAATGTGGTGCATCAGTGTGTAGGATTGTGCTTTCAGCGCAGGCTTGTGGTGCAATCTTGCCTGCTCGATGTATCATTTGATGCGTTGTGTTTTCTACGCAGGATTGTGCTTTGCAGGTTTAGGCTGCACGGCATGGCTGGAGTCTAGGCTGTCGGAATTTTGCTTACTAGAGGTGAGAAGCCTAGTGTGCCATGTGCTTGGAATCCACCTTTTGTAAGATTCTGTTCAGCGTGTGTCATTTCTTTCTAGCCTGGTAGCCAGCTCGATGCATAATGCGGTGCCTGCCCGTTTTGCCTGCTCGATGCCTGACTCGATACGTTGTGTTTGGCATGGCTGGAGGCTCGGCTGTTCGTTGGGAATCTGTTCAGCAGAGGTGAGAAGTCTAAGGTGCCTTTACTGTTGTTTGGCTTCTTTAATGTTGTTCAATTTATGCACTCATAGACTTGCTTTTGCACGAGTACGTGTAAAGAAACGTAGTGTAGAACTTAAAATCAAGTGTGCGCCCACCACTTAAGTACAGAGTGCGTGGCATGTACATGGGCACAACTTATTGTGCTGACTGCCCCGGTGTGCATGGTTGAAGTGTACCCTGCCTAGATTCATGCTGGCATGGCAAAATTTGGCGGATATTCACTTTTTTGGTGTACGTGTCTATTGTGCAGGATCTGTTGGTTTTGCGCAGGCTTTGTAGGATTTCTGTACGAATCCGCTGGTTCGCGAGCTCTCATGCCGGTTCGCGTGGCAAATTCACAAGACTATTGGATGTTTGAAAGCTCTTCAGCCAGGATGATGTAGATAGATATCTTGTTTTTCCAAGTTGTATTATTGCCCGCCACCTTAGCATTTTATTCTGTTATCACCCTAGAATATTCTGTCATCACTTGCCACCTCTGCCGATAACTAATATATAGCATCCGATGTGTCAACTGATGGTAGCTCTAAAAAAGTAAGGATCCGGTAATTCACATTATCGCTTTTTGGCTCAATCTTCGGGTTGTGGTGCGGACAAATAAGATGTGCTGATAAGCTTATTCGGTTGATTGGGCAACTTATCAGCCTAATTAACAAATATAGTGTTGAGACCCTATCTCATTAGGTTGATAATCAGCCAAGTCAGCACCCAATATTCGAGTTGGGTGATAGGGGCATGGCAGGCCACATCAGCTTGCTACGTCTTGATTTAAGTAAACACCTGATTTTGTTATCGGTGGGTGACTAGGTTAATAAGTTCCTTGCTCACCCGAATAAGCTTACTATCACATCTGATGTGTTAGCATCACGTGTGGGGGGGTACACATGACTAGTGAGTACTGAGTGCAGTGGTTAGTCAGGTGTCCCGTGACAAATGATGACCCGACAACGGGTGTCACTGTCCTAGTCCATATTCCACCATCAAAACCTGATGAGATCAGTAAAATATAATGGATATTTTACAATTTGAAAGCAGAAACAACAGAAGACGCAGACTAAGATACAATAATAAAATATTGTGAGTGTTTTATTATCGGAGAACTGCAAAATGTTGACGGCGGATGTGGCATCTCGGGGCGAGGGGTGACAGAGCAGGGCCCACTACCCCCCCCCCGCCCCCCCACTGTGGGGGTGAAAGTGGTATCCTCGTGACCGCCAAGAGACTGAGCGAAAAAGGGATAATGTGAATCATAGCCGGGCCTAGAATACCAATTAAGACCAAAAGTAACAAATGTGTATATACATATGTATTGTTGTAACGCACCATTTCTTTTGCTCTTCACATCTCATTGCCAACAGGCACACTGCATAGCATTTCATTAAAAATAGCTTTCTTCTTACATGCTTTTAAGTGTGTGAGAGAAAATCTCTTTTTGGAATGTCTTTTCTAGGCTGATTCACAGCTTCACATGCTTTTTAGGCTGATGCACAGCTTCTAAGGCAAAATGTTTAGAGTCTTTTGGGTTGGGTGGGTAGGGAAGGCAAAAGAACAGAGCTGCGGATTCCCACGGGCGGAACTCCTAAATACTGTCGTGTGTAAAGCCTTTAGATCTAACTCAGCTGCTGATTTTGATCTAACGGCTCAGGAAACTCTGATCGATCTACCGGCACAGAAACCTCTAAAATTCCGCAGGCTCCAATTTAACCATTTCTTTTGCTCTTCACATCTCATTGCCATGTAACAGAGATCATTAGGCACACTGCTCTGTGCCAGGCTGCCGCTGCTGCTGCTGTCGTCATCTCGGAGTGGTCCACCCGAAGTACTTCTCCATGTGCTCGTCGGGAACAGCTGCCGGGTCAATGTAGGAGTAGATGGCAGAGGACAGCTGAGACCAGCCGCCCAGGAAGCAGCACTTCTCAAGCGCCGCGCCCACAGCCCTGGCACAGGTACAAGCCCCCTTGCGGGTGCTGTGGCCAGAGAAGTGTCCCCCTTCCGGAGGGACACACCCCAGCCTCCCCAATGCCAACTGCACCCAGCCATTAGCTTGCGCCGACTGGAGCTTTCCTTGCTCCCACGGCAGCCTCCAGTAGCTGCCCTGCACTTCCGAGCCCGTCACCGGGCGATGCCCCCAACAGGCATCCCGCACCTGCTGCCAGTGCTGCAGGAGCTGCACAAGCCCCGCCACCCCCGCTGCGGGGATGGTGAGCCTCCTCCTGAGGCGCACGTGCCCCCTGCCTTTCTCCTTGTGGAGAACCACGGAGATGTCCTCACCTGTGATGCTGATGTGCTCCCTGCGCATGGAGACGCCCGTCTCCGGCCGGCCGAAGGTGACGAAGGCAAACACCACGTAGGTGCACGCCCTGAGCAGCTCCGTAGCTGCCCGGCCCACCGGCTCCAGCCCCAGCCCGTGCGCATGCACCGCCGAGACATGCCTGGCAGGCAGCCAGGTCCGCACCGTCTGCTCCTCACCCGCGGCTTCAGCCGCCTGCACCTGGAGGCGGGCCATGCCCTTCACTGCTCTGGAGATCGCCCGGCCCCTGGCAGGCCCGGGGAACCCCATGTCCTCGTGGTAGTTGTTGATGGCGGATAGGTAGGGCTGCATGTTGGACGCCTGCACCGTGCCCTTGTCCAGCATGTGAGCAATGTACAGCCTCACCGTGGCCCCCGTTGCCGGAAGCCACTGTCTGCCCTCCGCCTCACAGAACGCCATGAAGGCCCGAGCTTTCGGCCGGTAGTTGCCCACCGTCTTGCCGCCCAATGCTGCCCCCTGCATCTGCACTGCCAGCTCAGTGAGGGAGCTGTCCCCCAACTCTCCTCTCCAGCGCTCCTGAAGCGCCGCATCCCAGCTAGTCACCTCCTGCACCGCTGCCGGGAGCACCTCATACCTCTCCTTGCTCATGTCCAGGTCCTCCTTGTCACCATCCTCGTAGGCAATGTGGGTTAGGCCGTCCGACCCCGTGTCACCCACGGTGCCGGTGTACCAGGCATCATCCTGGGGCCAGTACACCTTCACTTTGAGACCAGCCCCGCCTGTGGCGCCTGCCCGGCTGCCCGCCTCCCATCCTGCAGGTAATGGCTCACCGGGAGGCGGAGATGCGGAACATGATGCCGTCCCAGCTTGAGGCCCCGAGCAGCTCGGACCCTCCCAGCCGGCTGGGAGTAAAGAGGTCCCTGCCCCGGGGCAAGATCACCACCTCGTCGGCCATGGCCTCCAGCTGCTGGAACCACATCTGCCCCGGCCAGTAGGGCGCCACCACCGTGGCGGCGCACTTCTCCTCCCGCAGCTTGTGCGCCACCTCGTCGAGGAGGGACCACGGGGGGTTGACCCAATTGACCTCTCCTAGCCAGGAAAAGGCCAAAGAGTCCACGCCCTCGCACCCCGGGTCGTGCCACTGTGCGTAGTAGCGCGGCAGCTGGGCGGAGAGCTCCGAGGCGAAGCGGTCCACGGTGTGCTGGTGCCATTCCCGCTCCGCCCACTGAAACCACCTGCGGTTCAGCCGCCAGTCGTCCAGGTCCCGGTCCCGAGACAAGCGGTCGGCCCACTCGTTTGCCTCGCTTCTGATGTACCTCGCCTGGAGCTCGATGTCGTTTAAGTCCAGCAGGATCCACAGGCGTCGCATCCGCCGCATCAGCTCCGGGTTGCGCGACGTGAAGTGCGAGAGCATGGCCACCACCGCCTGGTTGTCGCAGTAGAGGCGCACCACCTTGCCGGTGAGCTCTCTCAGGAAGGATTGCACCGTCTTGTACACGGCCTCCAACTCCAGGTGCGTGATGTGTAGATGCCGTAGCTCGTCGGACCAGAATCCTCTTGCCGCGTGCTTGAGGTTCAGCACCCCGCCCCATGCGAACAGAGACGCGTCGGTGTGCACCTTCGCTCTCGTGGGGCTGCGCCAAATCTTTCCACCGTTCCACCGGCTCTGAGCCGGCAACCTGAGCCACCACTCGATGTCGCTCCACGCCTGCCGTGTGAGCTTTACCTTCGCGCCCCATCCCCGCCTCGTGGAGAGCACAAAGTGGAGCTCCCTGAGATACAATCTCGCCGGAGGGACTGCCAGATACACAGACTGGCAGAGCCCCGTGAACGCTGCCAGCTTCCGAGCTGGGAGCCACCTCCGCTGTCGCGACGCCTCGCTGAGAAGCGCCTTGGACTGCAGGTGAATCTTCTGCAGCCTCGCCGGTGTCACGCGGAACTGTCCCGCCTTGAGGTCCACCTCGAGCCTGAGGTGCTCCACCAGCTGCGTCGGCTCCCATTGCCCCTTCTTCTCGTTGCGCGACAATCCGAGTCTCACCAAGACCCGAGATGTCAGCTCGCGCGCCCTGAGCGCCTCGATCCTGCTGCTTAGCAGCAACAGGAAGTCGTCCATGTAAGGGAGCACCCGCGCCCCCTGCTGATGCTCCTCGCGGCCGCATCCTCCAGCTCGTCTTCGAACTGCCCAACGTCGTCACACCTTGCTTCCGCTTTGCAGCTTCCGCACCTCCCGCCGGTCCTCCGCGGATCTCGGAGAGCGAAGGCACTCCACGAGCACCTTCATGACCTTGACGAAGATTCGTGGCGAGTCGTTCCAGCCGAAGGGAAGGGCGCCGCACTGGAATAACTCCCCCCGCACGTCGAACTGCATGTACTCTTGGAAGGCGGGGTCGATCCCCACGACATGGTACCCGTCCTGGAGGTCGAAGCTGATGCACCAGTCGTTCGGCTTGGCGAGCCGACGCAACTTCTTGAGGGTCTCCATCTTGCACCGCGACTTCACGCAATGCGCGTTCAGCCAGCGAAAGTCCATCACAAGACGCCACTTGTTCGTCCCCGGCTTCGGCACCAGGAACACTCGGGATACGTGTCGTCGCCTTCTCGCTCGCACCCATGCGCCCGTTTTGAGACACCTCTCCGTCTCTGCGGACATCCATTCCAGCTGCTGAGGGGTGGCGTCGGCCAGAGACACTCCGTGATCGAAAGGCTTGGGCGCCTTGTCGACCCAACGCATCTTGGCCCCTTTGGTGATCCACTCCATCACCTCGGAGTTCGCGCCAGCTGCGCGCCATGCCCCCCTTCGACTCCGCACCCTTTCCTGTAGGGTGGGCTCTTTCCGTTGGACGCCCCGAGGGGCGGAAGGCGTCCAACCTTTCCGTGATCGGAAAGTTAGGTCTGGGCTTGGGCGCCTCGCCCAAGCCCTGACCCTTTACCTCCCTTGCCGCTGCCGCGGCCACCTTCACCTTTTCCAGCGCCTTTGCCCTTGCCTGCTTGACGGTCACGAAAAGTCGGCGCTGGCCTTGGCGTGCGTGTTCATCACTGCCTTCGCCTTCGTGGTGTCGAATTCCTTCAACCACTTCGTGAGCACTGAGTCGCTCACCAACCCGTCGCTGCCTGCGTACACCTTCTCCTCGATGAAGGCCAACTTCGCCCGCAACGCCTCAGCTCCGCCGTGCGACGTAGCATCAGACTCCATGCTCGCTCTGAGCTGCAACATGGTGTAACGGTTGCTCAGGAGCGAAAAAACGCCCTTAAACGTGTTGTGCGCTGCGAAAACGCGCTCACTCAATTCCTCCACCGTTGGGGGGTCCTTTTCATCTTGACACCAGTCCAGGGTCACCTCGGAAAACGCAATCGCATCGTGCATGTACGACAGCGCAGGGGCAAGCACCAACTGCTCGTAACGCATGGACGAGTTGGTGCGTTTGGAGAGGGCGTCGTAGGTCTTGTCGTTGTACAAATTGTACATCTGCGGCATGTCTGTCTCCAGCGTTGCAGGTCTCGCAGGGAACAGATTCCCTTCAACGTGTGGAACATACGGGAGCTTTTTTAATGCCTCCAACTCCGCGTCTCCGCTCTGAGCGGAACCACCATCCTGCGAAGCGGCTTTCGCTGCCGCCTCCTCCGCGACTTCAACTCTCGCTGCGAGAGTCTCCATCTGCTTCATCATGAGCTTCATCATTTCGCCCTGTTGCTCCAACAGGACTTCCATCCCGGACTTCGCAGCCGGTTGTCCAGCCGCGCCGGCATTGTTCTCCGACGCGCTTTGCTCACCTTCTTGATCGCTCATTGTAGTAACTCGTCAAGGGTTTAAACTTCCACAGTAACGTTAAAATGTGGGGTAAATTTTTTTGCAGTGTGCCGCACTAAGAATTTCTCCGCGAGGAAAAATTTCTTGTGAAGTTCTTTTGCGAAGGCAAAAGAACAGAGCTGCGGATTCCCACGGGCGGAACTCCTAAATACTGTCGTGTGTAAAGCCTTCAGATCTAACTCAGCTGCTGATTTTGATCTAACGGCTCAGGAAACTCTGATCGATCTACCGGCACAGAAACCTCTAAAATTCCGCAGGCTCCAATTTAACCACTATGCATGATTCATAGTGTTGGACATACTGCATTATTTATCATGTCACCCGCTATGTGCGATGCCGCGAGGGGGGGCGCCAACCTCCGGTGTGGATATCTTATATAGGTATACATATATATATATATAGGGATAAGTTCAGATTGCGCGTAGGCAAACACGTTTAATCCCAGTTTGAAATAATTATAAGTCAGGGTTTATGCATGGAAGGTTGGGATCTGTACCGGAAATGTCAGGGTTATGCCACAAAAGTCAGGGTTTATGCATGGAGAATCGGTATTTATACCGGAAAAGTCAGGGTTTATGCCACGAAAGTCAGGGTTTATGCATGGAGAATCGGTATTTATACCGGAAAAGTCAGGGTTTATGCCACGAAAGTCAGGGTTTATGCATGGAGAATCGGTATTTATACCGGAAAAGTCAGGGTTTATGCCACGAAAGTCAGGGTTTATGCATGGAAAGACGGGAATTATGCATGCAAACCCTAAAGCCCTGAAGAGGGGGTTATTTTGCCCCGCGTTTGCCCCGCTATGTGCAATCTAGTACATAATTTTATTTGCCTACGCGCCAACTGGACTTTTTTATTTGCCTACTGAAATCTGAACTGTATCTTATTTGCCTACTGAAATCTAACATTTATTTCATTTGCCTATGCGCAAACTACATTTGTTTATTTGCCTATGCGCAAACTGGGATTAAACGTGTTTGCCTGCGCGCAATCTGAACGTATCCCATATATATAGATACTTTCATATATTGACAACATCTGAAATGCCAGCTTAGGGGCTCATGGTGCGACTGACGATTTTGTGTTACCGTTGATCAGCAAAACAAATCCTATGGTGAAAGGTTGTTTACGATATGACATTGCGAAAAGTGAACGGCTGCGATGTTAAATTTCGAATCATCGTGACACAATATGTAAACTTCGTATACATAAAAATGTTATGAGAGAGTTAAAATATGGGTAGAATTACGCTGAAGGGGGGTTGAGCAGCCCCACCTAAAATGCCATCGATCTGATCTGCTCTGGTCTCGTTCTCTGGAGGTGCCATCGGGGTCTCATTTGTCAGGGTCCCGTTCTCCTCATCAGCATGCAGGCGGCGCTGGGCAATGGTGGAGTCAGAGGAGGGCGTCCAAAAAGTCCCTAGGGACCAGGGGTATCCAGGAATGGGGTCGACATGGATCGCCAGGAACTGATCCCTGAGGCCGCATTCAATCGAACTGCACGCGCCGTCATCACACAGCCACTCCCACCTCTCACAGGGGAAAATAATGTCGATGGTGCGGGTGACAAAGGCTTGGTTGGGCGGGATGGCATTGTCGAATACCAGAAATTCCACCTCTATTAGAGAACCTACTGCCGCTGACGTATTCAGGCACCCTTGGAGCCCCTGCCTCCCCCCCCCTTCCCCCTTCCCCACACGCGCTCTCCCTGTGACGTCAGTGAGCGCTTCTTAGACGCGTGGAGAAGGGTACGTATATCGGCGCGGTACGTATATCGGGATAACAAAACGGCCATATACATATTTAGCAATTCACGCTCGTTCTCAAAATATCGTTTTCAGGGGTTCACGAGTTAGCCACGAGAGTAGATAGGCCCTTGTAACATTTCAAATTGAGGGGGTACCCCCACGACGCACGCATGCCCCGTGCAGGATCCTGGGCAATTGGGCACGAAAAGGGGTGGGGGGGTTGGGGTGAGAGGGTACCTTGACGGCATACTCGTGCCCCTGACAGTTGCCGGACCCGCCCGTAAGACAGCTCTGGGGCGGACACGCAAGCACCGCCGCCGTGAGGTCACCGTCCTCTGGGTCTGTCGCAGTCACGCCGGGGTCGCACACTTCCCCCTCTGACTCCGCCAATTCCGATGTTGCGCAGGGCAAGTAGCTGTGCCCCTGCTTCACCGCCACCACGCTCCCAGCCGCCGCGGTCTCCACCAACGTCAGTGTGGGGGGGGCATCAACCGTCTGGAAATCGGTAGATACCCCCCCAAGCTCCCCGAGGCAGACCCCGCTCTCGCTGCAGGCGACATCGTCCTGGCAGAGGGCCTCGCCACGGGCACATGTTTCGCGGACCACCACGGTGCGCAGCACGCTGCTTGTCATGCCTGAGCGGACACTCCACATCACCCGCCATGTCAGCGCGTCGGGCACAATCCTGATCAGGTTTCTTTGGGTTCGGAGTCAGATAGAGGTCTCGAGAAAGGAAGTGGCAGCAATTTCCGCCGAACGATTTCTCCTCTCCGGCAAGGTGTGTTGGGAGAAAACGGGCACTGCAAAGCATGATGTAGCGCGAAATAATTGAGGAACATTAGCAACCACAGCTACACGTCAGCGTCTCAGAACTGGGTGAGCAAGACTGCATCCCATGACAGCGCGTGCGCCCTGCAGGGCTGGCACACCGGAGCTGCTGGTGACGGTGAAGTTGATGACGTGCTCGCCAGCCTGCACATCTTCTAGGCTGCAACCGGCCAACCCGACACTCGCCACGCGAGACGAGCATACCATAACCATCGAGGTGAGGTCGCCGTCCCCCAACGGGTTGTTTGAGAAGGCCCCATGGTCGCACATGGCGGCCAGCGGGGTGGACAAGGTGCAGAGCGCGTAGCTGCTGCCGGGGTCCAGCACTATATGTGCTGGCCCCACCAGCCGTATCTCTGGTGGTGCGGCCACAGGCAATTCCTGAGTGGCCCGGAAGTCAAGGCTCACGCAGAGCCCGCTCACGCTGCAGCCCCCGTCCTCTGGAGCACAACCCATCGCGTCAACGGTGAGAGCCTCGCTTGAGTTTCGGAACTCTTCCCATATTACAGTGACCGGTCACCTTTGATAAAAGCTGGATGATAAAATACCGGGGGGGGGTGTGCTGGGTTGCCCCAAAATTCCAGTTTTCTTTAAGGTAGACGCTTACGGTAACCAGATCGTAATACGGTGATTACAACGACTGTTATGGAACGGGTGCCGTGTGTCACAGTTCAGTCAAACTGTTACAAAGCAGGTGCTAAATACTTCCCATACGAGCCACCCGTGGTGTGTGGGAGAAACATACCACAGGGTACTTCGACCTCGCCGCATGGGTTATAGACGTAGACACGCCGACGCACAACCACCGCCTCGTTGCCTGCCGCATCCACCACACTGTAGGTGATCACGTGCGGGGGCGTCCTCAGGCGTCACCAGGAAGCTGTCCATCGCCGCCTCCGCGCCTGCCTGCCCCAACCCCCCAACTCCAAGTCCCACCCCCGGCACCTTCAGCTCAAGCCCTCATGGGGTTGAAGGTGGAGACCGGACGGCCCAGTATGCTGAGTTACTCCACGTTATGCCATTTGCGGAATTTGCCCCAAATCGGTATTATACTTCACTTAATGCTGAATTAGTGTCCAGATCCCCGCTGAGTTCGGGCTAGCAGAAATACAGGGTTCACTTTGGGCAAGATTGATTCGTTTAAAACGAGTTACATTTACAGCGATGGTCTCAAATCCGAGTTCCATCAGTTCCACAGAGTCTCTACTAAGCATAAGAGGCCCGGACGGGGCTACCGTGCCCACTCTAGGGGAGTCTGCCCTCCCCTGCCCCTCCTCTCAACACGATGTTCCAACAAGGCACCCCATCCGTAATCTTTTTCTGACAGCAGTGATGCAAGCAACACTCAATTTTCAACAATTTTAAATTTAGTGATAAATGGTATTTATAGTGTCAACACTCAATTTTCACTGATTTCAAATTCAGTGAGAAGCGGTATGTATAGTGTCAACCATAAATTTTCACTGATTTCAAACTCAGTGAGAAATGGTATGTATAGTTGCGGTATAGTTGCGATGTTACGGTATAAGCGCGCTACACGCATATGCGTGTTCAATTTCGGTACAATCACACAGGCGCGCTTGTACCGGTATGAACGCGCCCTGCGCGCTTGTACCGATTACCAGAAAGTATAAGCACGCGGCACGCATATGCGGCACGCATGAATTGCTGGTATACGCGCCCATATGCGGCAGTATAAGCGCGCATGGACCCTTCCACGTCCCTCTTGGGTCTCATGCCAGTATAGAAACCATGCGATGGCCCCACGCGTGAGGAATAAGGCATAAGTGTTGAGGGGTTTCGGGGAAGTGTGTGCGTATGAGGGGCATTTAGGGAATTTTGAGAGGCAATATGCGAGTTTTAGGGGGATTTTGAGAGGCTTAATGGAATGTTGGGGGTATTGGGGGTATATAGGGACAATATGATGGGCAGTTTGCGGGATGTCGGGACATTTTGAGGGGTTTAGAGGCATTTTGGGGGTATGAGGGGCAATTTGGAGGATTGTTTGGGGCATCTTGAGATTTTTAAGGACTTTCTGCGGAGTTTAGGGGCATCTTGAGGGTTCTTAGGGTTTCAGGGGCGTGTTGAGGGTTTCAGGACCGTAAGGCGAAATGCGTCATGTATAAGGCGCCATGCGGCATGTGCGATGCGTGTCCTAATGCGTGTCAGGCCATGTGTGAAGCGTATTGCGTGAAGTAGAATGCGTGCAAATGGTTTGCAAGCATATCACCTTGCGGGGATCTGGTCCATGCACCGCGCCTTAGCACGCTTGGCCAAATCTTGTTATAAACACATATATGTGGTGCTGTCAGCAAAATGACGGCGCATTTACCAATTGATCATATCTCACGCCCCACTTATCTGCTCGAGCTGTGATATTGATATACATATAGAGCAAGTTGAGTCCGACATTTTGGGCTATCAGATGTGGAATGCATCATGCGTCATACGTAAGGCGTAAGGCGTGATGGGAAGTGGGTAATGCGTTATGAGTAAAGCGGCATGCGGCATGCGTAGAGCGGCATGCGCAAGGTACTTACCTGTACATTGGCACGTGGGAGCCTCGGGATGGGGATGCAAGATGCTGGCTAGTGAGTATACAACGCCACGATCTCGAACAAGGATTCCGATATGACTACTACAGGGCACCGTGGCAGTGCGATGAGAATCATCATTGCAACTAATTATCGAACAGAAGTTAACAAATAAATGTCGGTGCGCTATGTATGATACGATACAATATTGCAACAAACAGGTGACAAAAATATATCACCGTTGTCCAAGGCTACGGGGGTCCACAGGACACGTAGCCCATGCACTACGATAATTACGACCTACGACGTGTTCGTGCACTTTGCCTAAAACACCCTTCGACGCACCAACATGCCTCATGACGCCCCTCAAACTCCAAATTTCCCCTCAGTCCCAAAATGCCCCTGACCACCCATAAAAACCCTGAAACCCCGGAAAACCCTATGAATGCCCCTGAACTATCCCGAAATGCACCATAATACCCCTGACATGCCCAAAATGCCTCTACCAAACCCTAAATGCCCCTAACATGCCCCGAAACCCTTAAAACCCCCCAAAACCTTGTAAAAGTCTCTGAAAAGCCACTGAAAGCCCCGAAATGCTTCAAAATACACATTATGTGCCCCAAAATATCCCAAAATAGCCCCACACTAACCCTGACTGCCCCTGACTGAATGGCCCTCCAAGCCCAAATATACCCCTAATAACCTCAAAATGGCCAAAAGGGCACCCCCCTGGCGCAATATTCCCAATGTGCTCCCAATGTCGAATGTGCAGGCGCTCTTGTACTTTGCGATCAAGTTCATGGCCAGTACAAGCGCGCAGGGCGCGTTCATACCGGTACAAGTGCGCCTGCGCGCTTGTACCGAAATTGAACACGCATATGCGTGTAGCGCGCTTATACCGTAACATCGAAACTAAATTTTCACTGATTTGAAATTCAGTGAAAAATGGTATGTCAACACTAAATTTTCACTGATTTCGAATTTTATTGAAAAATTGTATTTATAGTGTCAACCCTCAATTTTCACTGATTTCAAATTCAGTGAGATATGGTACTTATAGTGGCAATACATGCAATCGAATCAAATTCCGGGAGTGGATTCGGTCGAAGTGGATTCGGTCTTTGACTTCAAATTTGGGGTGCAATTAATAACAACCATTGTGTGCTAAACGAGTTGTAGCTTCGATTTGACTCCATACATACACCGTGTCACGCTATTGATATCATTACCAAGCCGCGCGATTGTAGACGCCACGTCAGTAGTGCAATCACTTGCGCAATGTTCACGTCAGGTCAGCCAGGCAGATGTGGCATGAAAGAATCATAGTCCGTACTGAAGCCAAGGAGGCCTGGCACCAGGGGCAAGCCCGGTGCCCTAATAGCACTGTACACAGAGCCGCTGGCTTATGCTAGCAGCGTGCTGGCGCCATTTATATTCAGGTTCAAAAAGCTGAATTCAGAAACAGAATGCTCTTTGATGGTGATCCAGATACATAGCCGGATCCCGCTCGATTGTATTTAGAGTGCAAATCTACGGGCTGACGTAATTATAATTGCTGCGTGTCTGGCAGGTAAGAAAGGGCAGGGGGGAAGGGGAGGGGAGGGCAGACAGGGAAGCACCGGGTGATGCTAGCAGTGAGGTCGCCTTGGACGTTGTCCCAGGCGGTGGCGCCAGGATCTTCGAAGGGCCCACTCCCCAAAAGCACACGATGAACATACACCCAGGCGCCCCCAGTTGTGAGCGCCAGCACCCCGTCCCCCGGCAGCATTGCGATAACCGGGGGGGTGACATCCTCTGCCGGTGCGTACTCCGTCACATCGTACGTGGAGATGGAATAGCTGGAGGAGAGGAAGGCAAGACACACGCAGGTGACGTTGCCATCGAGGCCCTCGTCGCAGGTGGCGCAGAGATATTCCGTGATAGGCTCTTCACATACGTAGGAGGGGGCCGTGCAAGGGGACACCACCGTCACCTCGCGCTGTACCGCCACCGCCTGGAGGACCCTCGACTCCTCCCCCCCCCACGCGATACATCAGCGTGCGTCCCATATCATGCCACGCAATTGGAATCTTGGGGCACATCTGAACCTGATTGGTCGGCCCGAAGACGATTTGAAGGGGTGTATTTCAACAACAAAAAGTAAGCAAATAATATAATTGTAAACACACCAGGATACGTTTTCCATTTCGAAGGAAGAGTACTTCCTTAAGAGGGGGAGGGGGTGTTAGCGCGGCAAACCAGATTCCCAGCATGATCCATCGCCGTATACTGCAGAATCAACGGGGCGCCCGGCAGCGTCGCCTCTATGGTGCTCAACTCTAGTAGGCCGAGCACGGTCACCGGTACGAAGCCGTCGCGCAGGTCCTCCGCCATCGCTCCAGCGTCGATGTATGTCTCCCGCACGAGCACCTCCACGTACGGTGCCCCGAGAAGAATCATCACGGGAGGCATAACGTCCACCTCGAGTGCCAGCCCCACTGCTTCATCCTCCTCCTCGTACTCCAGCTCCGTCACTACCTGCAGCCGGGAACTTATCTCACCACGACTGAGAACATATAGGCCCAAAGTACATACCCGCTTCGTGATTGGTCAGCCCGGAGCCAGGGTACACATCCGCTTCGTGATTGGTCAGCCCGGGGCCAGTGTACATCTCCGCCGCTTTCTGATAGGTCAGTCTGGGCCCAAGGTATATATTGGCCTTGTGATTGGTCTGTCCAGTGCCAGTGTACTTATTTGCTTCATGATTGGTCAGCCCAGAGCCAGGAAGCATACCTACTCGGGGATTGGTCGGCCCACGGCTGGGGACATAATTATCCTGCTAAGGCAGTCCTAGTCCCGAGGCCTAGACTGCACGCGCCATGGCTTCTGGCCGAAGTCGGGACATTTTTTCGCAATAAACTGTGAGGAACACGAGAAAACTTTGGTTTCTCCCTGCTAGTGGGGGCTGACATGTCATGACGAGGCTAACATTAAATATATGTTGCCGAACCTGCAGCGGTGGCAGGTCCCCCTCACTGACATCTGCATACATCTCTGTCCATACCACTTCTGCATCGGCCTGACTTCGAGGAGGAGGATGATGTGGAGGTGGAAGTGAAGGTGAAGGAATGTAAGCAGAATCGTCGGGTGGGGTGGAGGAGGTGAGGGTGGGGGTGGGGCAGCTAGGGAGGGGGGTAAAGTGGGGGATGGTGGAAAGGACATCGAAGTTGTGGAGGGTCATGTTGGTCGCTCAGGGAGGTGTAGTAGTTCAACGCAGAAGTATAGTCCGTGCCCGCAAACTGAAGGGTGACCGACGCCACCACGCTACCTGTGACGGGGCCTCGCACAGCTCTCCTTAGCGCACTTCTGCTTAGACCTCCTTCTCCCGTCCCCTCCCTCGAAGCTTCACACAACTTGGTCCACGATTGTGGCACTAGGGGCCTTTCTCCTCGTCTTAGCGCCGTTTGGATGGCATTTTTCTCGTCCCCCCCACACCCCCGTCCTCGCTTTGCTCAAGCCATCCTCTCCTATCGCAGTTTGGCGCGGGCCTCACTCTCTGCCACCCTCTCGAGACCACGTCCACTCCGTCCAGCGTTCTAAATCCGCTTGGACATTTCTTCCTGTCACAGTTTTGCTCGGGCCTTCCCCTCTACCACCCCCATGCCCCCAAAGCCTCCGTCCAAGTTTCGCTCGGGCCTTCATTCGAACCTTCCAGTGAAGGTCCACCGTAACCTCTCCTTCAGCTTTGCTTCCGAGATCCCACAGCACCACTCTCGTTGCAGCTAGGAGCTCTAAATGTAGCCACTAGATTGAAACTGAGCCACTCTCGTTCAGCCTTGCTTCCGAGATCCCACAGCACCACTCTCGTTGCAGCTAGGAGCTCTAAATGTAGCCACTAGATTGAAACTGAGCCACTCGCCTTGTAGCTATACGAGGCCTCTCCTTCGCAATACGAAGCAATCCGCATTACAGGTTAACGCACAACCGTTCTGTCAGAGCGCAACTTCAGACCTTTGACGTGTGCCCTGGCTGAGGGGGTGAATAAGCAAGAGCGGGAATGCACCGGCAGAGTAGAAGATCTCGAGCATGTTCATGAGGTCTGCAGCGAAGTATGTTGTCATATTCGTGGCAAATTCGTCGTTATCCATATCGGACATCTCCACCTTCGAGAGTAAGATGGTGGCTGCCACCTCATACACATCTGCTGGTGGTGGAGGTGGCGGGGACGGTGCATGATAAGGAGGCGGTGGAGGCATGAGGCGGCGGGGTGTGAAGGCGGGGCGGAAGTGTGGCGGGGGTGGTGCATTTATCACATACAACAAGCCGGATGTCTGCTGAGCAGCCACTCCTGTGAGCCCATGGCGCGCACCCTCAACCCTGTCAACCCGATCCTCCCATGAACCTACTGCCGGCATGCCAGCGGTTGGGTTCCTTGTTTGGGAACGGAATCGGATATCCGACACGCGACTTTGTAGACGCCTGCCTTGCGGGGGCCGTTATTTCACCCCATCTTCAACAAATTCATCAACACCCCCCTTGGTGCCTTCCTCGCCTATCTCGCTGAGTACCTCCCTCACCTACCTTGCTGAGGCGCTCTATACATAGCTTTATATATGGCCGCTTATCTGAGGGTGCTGGGTACACACCGAACACGGAGATACTGCCAGTGAGGGTGTAGGTGTCGACCGCAAAGCCACAAAACTGAAGGAAGCAGCCGACATCGTTGCAGACGAGGTCCGGGCCTGTGAGGGACCAGTCCAGAGTTGCCCCTGCGCTGGAGCTCGGCACACCGGTCATCGAGAGAGTCCACGTGGAATCCACGTCGGCGGCGCTCGTGTAGTTAGTAACTGCGGAGAAGCACGTTGCGGCGTCCGATCCGGTGTGGTAGAGGGTGTACCCAGTATTGCTGCCGGGATCCGCATAGAAGTATACCTGCCAGATATCACACATTTAACGGATGGGGAAGAGGGGCAGAGGGGGTGGGGTGAGGCAGGGGAGCAAACAGATGGGGGACAAGGCAGAAGGGGGGTGAGGGCGGAGGGGGAGGAGAAGGTGGGGCTGCGCAGGGTTGGGGACTGTCAGGGGAGGTGGAACCAGTGGAGAGGTGTGGGGGAGAGGAGAGGTGGCGGGGGTTCCCATCAATGACACACCACACACATGGCTCCTAAAATCAATGACACCACACCGTGCCTTCGTAATCACGACACCAATAATGCCTTCGTAATCAATGACACCGTTGCCTTTCAGAATCAATGACACCCACACAGCGCCTTCGGGAATCAATGACAATTCATGACAGCGTTCTCTATAGAATCACGACATCAATACGCTGCCTTCAATCGGGACACCACACGCAAGCAACGTCCCTTCGGGAATCAATACACCACGCGTCCTTCGGGAATCGACACCAGCCACTGACTTCTGGGATCAATGACACCAGCACAAGCGGTTTTCAATCAATGACACCACACACAATGTAAGACACCACACAAGGTTTTCAATCAATGACACCACGTTGCCTTCTAGAATCAGTGTGACACCACATGCTGCCTTCAGAATCAAATGGTTGGTTCAGATGCCAGCTGTTTCCTGTAATCAATGACACCACGTTGCCTTCGTAATCAATGACACTACTACTTTGCCTTCTCTCGTAATCAATGACATCACACAGCGCCTTCAGAATCAATGACACCACACAGTGCCTTCAGATTCAATGACACCACACAGAGCCTTCAGAGAATCTGGAGTGGAGCGGTTGGAATGCAATCTCTCTTCTAAGTATTCCAATTTGTATTCTAATTTCTACAGGAAAGTTATATTCTGAAATAAGCCGAATTCCGTGTGTTACTTTAATATAGCGTCGATAGTGTCCAGGGTAAATCTTGGGCCGAGGTATGGGGG
>LGRX02034001.1:0-54022 GCA_001247695.2 Cymbomonas tetramitiformis
GCTCCACGGCTCGGGCTTTGGGGGACTGGGGGCCCGGAGGTGAGCAGGGGGAGAGCGGACTGCCCCCATGGACCAGATGTCCCGCCTGGGGCGATGGGTGTTCAGTACTTTAAACGCGGGCGGAACGTCAAGGGGCTCAGCTCGAGCTTCCGTAAGGCCACGCCAAAGGTGAGTTACAGTGTTACACGGTCTGGGGGCCTACCCTGCAATTCCACGCGCCTGCATCTCTCGTGCTCCCATTGGCCGATTGGTGCTGTGCAGCTGAGGGTGTCCGGTACACCCTGAGACACTGAGGCGGCGACGCCCTGTCCTCCAGAGGCGCGCGCGCATCTGTGCCCGATGAGATCTAAGCGTAGCCCAAGGCTCAACCGTGGGATGACTGTGGGCACAAAGGGCATGGATGTCTTGATCAACGATGACAGCATGACGGAGCACAACCAATGGCTGGATGCCTTGGGGGATCTCCCCAACGTGCTGCTCGTGCACTCGCCCAATATCCACGAGATACGTGGGTACAATCGACTCGGCAAGCTCACCAACGCTGAGCTCGTCGGCTTCATGCAGGACGACGACAACACAGAGTAAGGCCCCCAGCCCGTTGCCCGGATCAGCCGCCCGTTGCCCGGATCAGCCGCCAGCCCGTTGCCCGGATCAGCTGCCTGTTGCCCGGATCGCCTCAGCCCGCTGCCCGGATCTGCCCCTGCGCCCAAGCGTTCAACAGCCGCCCCTTTGCCCGATCAGCCGCCACCGTTGCCCGGATCAGCCGCCCGCCGCCCGATCAATGCTCTCAGCCCGCCAGGTTCGATCGCCTCTGCAGCCCGCAGGTTCGATCAGCTGCCCGTTGCCGGATCAGCCCCCAGCCCGTTGCCCGGATCTGCCCCCAGCCCGCTGTCTGATCTGCCCTCTTGTGCCCAGCGCCTGAAGAGCCGCCTTTTGCCCGATCAGCCGCCAGCCCGTTGCCCACCCGGATCAGCCGCCTCTGCCGCCTCCGGATCAGCCTCCCCAGCCCGTTGCCCGGATCGCCTCAGCCCAAGCTGGCCTGATCAGCCCCCAGCCTGTTGCCCGGATCAGCCCCCCAGCCCGCTGTCTGGATCAGCCCCCAGCCCGTTGCCCGATCAGCCGGGCCAGCTCTTTGCCCGATCAGCCGCCCGCTGTCTCGATCAGCCGCCAGCCCGCTGTTCGATCAGCCGCCAGCCCGCTGTTCGATCACGCCTGTTCGATCACGCTGTTGCCCGGAGTGTCTCAGCCTGCTGCCTGATCAGCTCCCCAGCCCGTTGCCCGATCAGCCACAGCCCGCTGCCTGACTGGCTTCGCTGTTGTCCAGATCAGCCGCTCGTTGCCCGGATCAGCCGCCTGTTGCCCGGATCAGCCGCCTGGTGCCCGGATCAGCCGCCCGGGCGTGAGATCAGGAGCAAGCGGGACTGAGTTCCAGTGGCGTCATCAAGGAGAGCGGGCTGTGGAGGGGCCGGGTCACCGGGCGCGTGTCATCTCTCGCACGCACATGGGCCGCCTCCCTCCCGAGTTGAGGGATGCCGCGGGCCCGCGCTCTGTGCTGCTGGCTCGCAGGAACCCTGGGTGGATGCAGAGCGCCGCAGAGCTCTTCAAGAGGTGGGGACACCCCAGTCCGCGCCCAAACACGCCCATGGCCCTCACCGTTGGCCCTCACCGTTGGCCCTCACCGTTGGCCCTTGGCCTCACTGCTGGCCCTCACTGTTGGCCCTCACCGTCGGCCCTCACCATGCTGCCCTCTGCCCGTTGGCCCTCACCGTTGGCCCTCACTGTGGCCCTCACCGTGGCCCTCGCTGTGGTGTGTGCGTTTAGCACATGCCATGCCCCTCCCATGCACGATTCCCCTTGCCGCCCGGCGCAGAAGGCTGCCATTCTGACTCCCTGGCTAATATCCCGAGAAGATCGAGGGGGGCCAAGGCTGAGGCGGAGCTTGACGGGGGGCTTGGCAGTTTCCCAAAAATGGCGCTACTGGGCGGCCGGGCGGGGCGCATGGACACCGGCAAAGTCATGGAGGTGCAAGTCCCGGCGCTCCCACCTATAACCCTGCATCTGCCACGTCAACTGCGGCTTGTGGCTGCCTCAAGCGTTGCTTCGTCAGCCTCCCCGACAGTGGCCCATAACACCCAGAACACGGGAACTCCAGCTTTCGCCACACTCATGTCACACCCATCCTTGCGGTGGACTGCCCAGGAGAAACCTCCGATTCGTGGCAGTCCGACTTCCTGAGGAAGAGCGTCCCCCTGGGTCTGCTTTCTGGCAATTCCTTGTCCCTGCTGGCAACCAGTTGCATTCAGCATGTGGGTGGCTCGTCCATCTGAGACTTGTGCAACTTTTGTGGTGAGATTGGATTGAAACTGACACTCAATGTGACTGCAAGTGACTCCGGCTTGCTGCCCACCATGTCGATGTAGAAATGCACGGACCAGCGCGGCCACCCCGTATACTTAAACTCCGCCCCCCCATGGATCAACCTGCCCGAAAAGATTGATACGCTCTTCGCGTTTAAGTGCACGGTTACAGGGGTCAACCCCTTGCCCGCATAGGTCAGACCTTTCCTCACCTTGTGCGAGCCAGGGTACACCACAAGCTGGTACTCGTCTGTGAACACCGTCAACACTCCGTACTCCCCCTGATCGACGTGCATGGCCTGTGCCTCCGCTCCTGAGTGCGTGATGAGGGCCGCCCGCGCCATTGGCCCCGACCGAACCTCCAAGGGCTTCTTAATGACCTCCCAAAGCTTATCGATCACCTCACCACCCAGCGCCTCCAGCCGATTCATTAACCCTGTCTTCGCCTCCACGTCCACAATCATGCGAAAGTCGTCCGGGGTGGTCTGGACCTCCACCCCCTTATCGGAGAAGTTCATGAAGTTGCGCACAACGTTCTTAGTGAGATATCCGTTGTGGAACTCTTCGTTCAAGGCCTCCTGCTTCACAGGATCTGCTAAATGTGCAACAAAAAACCCCAAATGCTCCAGCTGCATTGCCCAGTCCTCTGGGTAATGCAGGCCTGGATGCGTAGGTCCTGCAGCAGCCTCCTTCCCAGGCACATCCTGCTGCCCACCTGCTCCGAAGGCTGGTCCGTGCATTTCTACATCGACATGGTGGGCAGCAAGCCGGAGTCCGTGCAGTCCCGTGCGTCCGTGGGTCCGTGTTTCACAAAGGTGAAGGCGGGATTTTGGGGACTGCGCATCGCTGGCAATGAGGGGATGAGCTTGGCGCGAGCCAGTGACTGAGGGGACGTGCGTGTAGTGCGGCAGTGAACAAGGTAATGTGAGTGAGGTGCCGGCAGTGACTGAGGGGACGTGCGTGTAGTGCGGCAGTGAACAAGGTAATGTGAGTGAGGTGCCAGGACTGAGGGGACGTGGCGTGCGGCAGTGAGCAAGGTAATGTGAGGAGAGGTGCCGGCAGTGACTGAGGGGACGTATGTAGTGCGGCAGTGAACAAGGTAATGTGAGTGAAGTGCCGGCAGTGACTGAGGGGACGTGCGTGTAGTGCGGCAGTGAATTAGGGGACGTTTGTGGGGTGGAGCAGCGGTTGATGGGGCTCCATGGAGGCCACGTGGCACAGGGTGATGACGGCAGGCATTGCCTGGTGGCACAGGGTGATGACCGCAGGCATTGCCTGGTGGCACAGGGTGATGACCGCAGGCATTGCCTGGTGGCACAGGGTGATGACGGCACACAATGCCTGGTGGCACAGGGTGATGACCGCAGGCATTGCCTGGTGGCACAGGGTGATGACCGCAGGCATTGCCTGGTCGCATACGGCAACTTAGTCATCAAATGAAACGGGGCGGAATTGCTCTGAAACCTCTCGACGATCGCTCGACAGTAAATTTCAGTCGTTCGATTGCGATCGCAGACTCAGAAAGAAATCGCAGCAGTCAGATCGCGCTTATTTCTCGTTTCCGCATGACACACTTAACTCTGCCGAGCGGTTTTTAGAGTGTTAAGCGCTGCCTAGCAGTGTGTTAATCACGCACAAATTAGTAAACATGAGCGTAATTTTCTTTCACAACTTATCTCAAATTGGTCATACTAGTGGGTTTAAACGTCTGGAGACCAAGCGCGGCTTCATTAGCCGCAGATTCGCGAACGCCATTCCCGCGGTGCGCTTGGGGCCACGCGGACCGCGGGATGCCATAGCGCGTCATAACGTGCGTGTTTAGACACGCAAGTAATGCTAACGTACTAAATTAAGTTAAAGTATCATAAAACGGTGTGCTAGGTAAGCTCGTTTGAGCGCGAAATGTTCAGATGGCGGGCGGTGACCCGTGATCGGAACCGGCGGATCTATGTCTTATATATGGGAGGAAACCCTATCTAGTAGTTGCATATGGTCGGTTGAAGAAACTCAGCGTGGGGAATAGCTTGACTCCACGTTCAACCGCATCTAATGTACATTGAATCTTACTTAGAAAAAGTAGCTTTCCGCAAATCTATTTCTAATTTGTTCCAGCCAATTCGCCACGCTGAGTTTTTAGCCTTTGACCAGCCCAACTAGGGGGCGTTGTCCCCAGTGTCAAAAACATTGTTGACACGTGGCAAACTGCAACCCCGCAAAATTTACGGTATCTGACGGTCTGAGATATGGTTTATCAGTTTTCCGTGAACACTGATCCTCGGATCACGAAATCATTCTATCGGTCAGGGTTTCGGACTGTATAGATTGATAGCAACTCCGCCCCACTAAATATGGGCTTATGTCTGGGTATGGCACAGTGTGATGACGGCGGGCATTGCCTGGTGGCACAGGGTGATGACCGCAGGCATTGCCTGGTGGCACAAGGTGATGACCGCAGGCATTGCCTGGTGGCACAGGGTGATGACCGCAGGCATTGCTCGGGTGGCACAGGGTGATGACCGCAGGCATTGCTCGGGTGGCACAGGGTGATGACCGCAGGCATTGCTCGGGTGCTGCAGGTGAAGGGCAAGCGGAAGATCCCGGGGTACATGCCTGGCCCGCTATGGCAAAATGACGGTCCGAAGTACGGTTGGAAGTTCACACGGATGACTGAAATGGACCCGCGCTCGGGTGTTCCCTTCACATACGTGTACAAGGTGAACGCGTCCCCCCTCGTAGTGAAGCGCTCCGTGTTCCTGCAGGTGTGCCCCGCCCGGGCCTCGATCCCCAATCCGAGTCCAAAACCCAGTCCATGCGGTCATTTATAAGCTCCAGTTCCAGTTCATACTCCGGCCTGCCCGGTCCGCACACGCCCTCGAGGCTTTCACAGTAACACCCCCTCGAGGCTTTCAAAGTAACACCCCCTCGAGGCTTTCACAGTAACACCCCCTCGAGGCTTTCACAGTAAACACCCCCTCGAGACTTTCGAGCTTTTACACCGCGTTGCTCCGCTCCGCTCTCCTGCCTTACAGTGTCCTCATCCTTTCCCTCTCTCTGATTGGACAACGCGTTTCAAATTTTGCTCAGCGCTGCGAGGAAATACCGGTCAAGCTTCCTGCAGCTCCCAGCCTTCCTTTGGCATCCTTAAGCCCGTAAGGCAATGCAATGTGAAGAGTGTGAAGGAGAGTTGCGGACAGAGCAGGACACCTGGTTGAGCAGGACACATGGTGACCGTGCAGGCAAATCTTTCCTCTTGTCTACAATGGTTGCATGGATCGAGACCTTGGTAATTTGGCATCAGACGGCAGCCGTAGCGGTGCAAGGGTTGGGGCATGACTGCAATGGTTGCATGGGTCGAGACCTTGCTAATTTGGCATCAGACGGCAGCCGTAGGGGTGCAAGGGTTGGGACATGACTGGTTTCCCAGAGTAAGTGCAGTGCCATCTCAGGTGAATCATTCCCAAATGCTAGCTGCATGTATTTCACGTGATTGCAGAAGGTGTGCTGGAGTCTGATTCGGGGGGCGCTGAGGGGTGCGGTATTGGCAGCTTGGAATGTTCCACAAGGGTTATTCATGCCTCGGGATGTCCGGAATCTCTTTTGACTTCGAGTACAGTGTGCGCAATTGGAAGTACGGGCACCGAGTAGGACTCTTTTACTCCTCCTTCAGTGACTTCGACAACTCCCGCTCGAGTGGCACATGGAAAAGCGTGAACGGTGCGTCAAGCAGTCTCCTCACCGCCGCGTTAAACGCAGTTGCCATCTGATGCTGTTGCCATTTCTTTCGTTTCCTCAGGACCACCTGCACGGTGCGCATGTTTCGTGGCATTCACAGTGCTTAGTCACCTATGAAACGGCCGGGGAACCCCCTTGTGTGCCGAGTTGCCTGAAGCATGCTAGCCGGTGTACGATATGCAGCGGTGAAGAATCGCATGGTGACGTGGAGGCGCAACAACCTGATGATCTACTACATGTACCCGAACTTCCATCACAGGTGCGACTTTGGTAGCTGAAGGCTTCTCAGGCAGAGACTTTGGTAGCTGAAGGCTTCTCAGGCAGAGCATGCTTGGGGTCATGGATCCATCGATGCGGGGTTGTTGCAGATCCGGAGAAACTGGACCGTCATGCGTGAACGAGGGGAGATGCATGCTTGGGGATGCCACTTAAATGTCATCCGGAGATTTGCCTTCCAAGGCGGCCGTTGCGTGTAGGCCAATCGAAACGGCACTTTACAGTCGTTTTTGGCCAGCGATACCCATTTGCACCTGCTTTAAGATATGCATGCGATTGGTGTGGGACGTAATGCAGTTGCTGATCCCCGCATCTCTCCTATATCTAAGCTTAGGCAGGTTAGGTTGGTCGTGAATGGAGTGGGAACTCTGCAGGGTGGGGACCCAGCTGCCGGTGGAAGCCAACAAGGAGACCAGACTGACCAAGATTAGCTGCAGCATGAAACGTAACCCTACCTTCAAATGCAAGGTGTGAAGCAGCAGTATGATATCTAATCATAGAGTCAAACACAAGGTGTTTACGTGGTGACGGCATAAATGACGGCCCTAGACTTATATGCAAGATATGGACTAGTAGTAGAGCTGGAGCTGTGATCACGCTCTGAGAAAATTCCAGCCAATCTCAAGCATGATATATTCTTGGCAATGAACTGATTGAATGAAACAACATGGAGCGCATGGCGTCCGAAGTCATCCACTGGAGATATCCGTTCTAGTGATCGTAGGAATTGTCTCAAAAACCGAAAACAAGCGAAGAACAAATATTCGTACGAAAGCTTACTTGACAAGCATAAAATAGCTGGAAAACTTGACAAGTTAGCATATGCATTACGCATCTTGCTGAAATTGCAAGTTTTGTATATAAGTTTGTAATAGCATGGTGTCAAACTGCGGCATTTGCAGTTGCATCGTGTGTCAAGGCGCAGGGTGTCACTATGGCTGAATGATGTGAGCGTGACCAATCTTGAAGCGTTACAGTTTAGGGATTGCACATGGTAATCCAACAGGAGGCAGCAGTGGCTTCTCTGCATTCGTTAGGGAAAGGGAAGCATGACGATATTGCATCATGGTATTGCTAGCGTGCCATCCCCCTCCAACAAGCAAACGTTGCGAGCCAGCAAGCATATAGGGGTATCTGCGACAGGTATAGTATCCTACTTGGACCAACCCCTACCCATACTTCCACTATGTACCCGCCCGGATCGCCTGGGCGCAGCCCCCCATGCGGAATGGTTCATAGACCCCCGCCGCCCTGCTGCTCGCAGTGGTCCCGCCACTCGTAGAAGAAGAAGAAAACCCCAGACTAATGTGTGATCAACTAGCATACGGCAAGTACCTGTTAGTCATGGGATGAGCTCATATTACTCACGGGATACCTATTATTCATGGGATAAGCACGTGTTAATCATTTTATTAACACACATTACTCATCCACGCTTCTAATACATATCAATCACGGACGAATAAGTACATGTTAGTCACGTTTCTAACATGCATTAGTCACGTTTATAAAAATGTGCCGTATATGTCCCACAACAAGTTTTCGGTATTTTTTTTGACATTCGCGCGCGGTGGGTTCGGGAGTTTTGATGATTGTTAAGTGTTGTAAATTGGGTGAGGTGTGAGTTTTATGCATAAAACTTGATATGCAAAGTATCATGTCGAAAAAGTAAAAATTGAAAAAGTTATGGATTATTTTCGTTTTCAGATTTGATGACTTTTTTGATGCTGACTTTTTCGCAGGCTGAAAACCTAGGCCAGAGGTCTTTGTGGATGATGAAGAATGACGACTTTTGGGTGTGGATGATGGTGATGATCTTAAAGGTGACATAGGATGACGTCATGCATGACTCGTCGTCAAACGAAAGTGGGACCAGAAAGATATCGTTTCTGACAATAACGAATGTGCCACCTCGCAAGATGTTTAGTTTTTGTTAGTCAATGGAAACCGTGGGCCATCGATCGATCGATGCGATGATTTGCGATCTAGAATTTGATTGGTTGGGCGGTGAAACGATTCCGCTAGCGTTCGATTTTCAAACATATTGTACACCAGAATTTGAAGCTCGTTAGTTTTGTATTACGGCGGCCAGCAGGACGAGTTTAGGGAATAACGTGTTTGCCGATCGCTGAAGTTTCCTCACCAGTGTGCGCACAGGTTCCTCTTCACTGCTAGCTTCGCATAACGAGTTGGTTGCGAATCTTGCGTGCTTTGGTATGCGCCGGCTGCTGGGATCGTTTGGTGCAGGTGGTTATGCGCCGGCTGCTGGGTTCTTTTGGTGGAGGTGCAGGATGCGCTGATTCGCGAACTATGTTGTCAGCTTCTTGGCTATGTTTTTAATTCCTGTTGCTTTCGTTTCCCACAAGATTCGTTACGTCCCACATGTTTATGGTGCCCGATCTCAGGATCTTGTGCTACGAACGTCGTGGTAATTCTCCTGCGTCGTTTATCTTGATATGGGCAGCAGCGCGGTCCATCTTGAAATGGGAAGCGCCGTTTATCTTGAACCGGGTAGCAGCGCGTCTGGGGCTTGCCCTGGCGGGATCTTCCTCGGTCTTGGTTGGCCATGCTACTTTCAGTTTAGGATTTAAATTAGGCTTTTCGCCATGCTCCTTCTCTTCTCAACTCATGTAAAACAGTCGGCGATGCTGCTTCTTTTCCACCGGCTGACAGTTTCAGTAAATGTTCGCAGGTACTACGGGATCTTCTGCTCGCCAAGAAAAATGATATTTAGCACTCGCAGTTTGCGTGGTCTGCGTGGCACGAGAATTCGTGATGTCCTTCGGGGCACGTTCATTTTGCTTGTTGAGATGCCATAGGGATTTGCTCTTTTAGAACCCGTTTAGTATCAGGTTATAGAATAGAATAGTTTGATAAGCGGTATTGGAACTATAAATGTGCTGCTGCAAATTTGTATTATTATTATGATTTTGCCCTGCATGATTTCTGTTGTGTGAATAGTTGATGTTGTTGTCCGAGCAAGAGGAACCCTGGCGTCACGTATATGAGCGTTTTATATACCGGTTCGAATCTGAAGAACGGAATTGTGACTATTTCGAACAGAGTGAAATAAATATCATCACGCGAATAACGCGGAATTATTCTAAAAAGTCAGGAGAGGTCATGCCAAAAAATTATTTCTGTCCCGTATTTATCAAAAGTGATCAAGTTATTTGAATAGTTTGCTATATGTACATCAATATAAATGTGCCGTATATGTGCTAGGATAACATGCAGTGCCATGCACGGATGACTTGGCAGTGACATACATGCCAGCAATGTCATACGCGCCTTACAATATAAGTGCCCGGGAGCCGGGACCCGCCTGTCGAGGAACGGACCCCCCCTTCATGGGAGTACACAGTACCACTGTACGGTGTAATAGTGTGGCATACTGAAATACTGGCACATCATACGGCATGATAATGTAGTAGAAGCATATGATAGGTTGGTGAGACTTGGCCATGCTGACTAGGATTCGTACCTGGTTTACCTCAGAGAGTTGAGTGAATAAGTAATGGCCAAGGCCAAAGAAACGGTTGGGTTTTCTAGAGTAAATACAGGCGCATGGCTAAAGTCAATATAACCTAATTCTTAGTTTCTTACTACAAATATATGCATTGAGTCTGGACACAGATCCTAAGAATCGACATAGCTTGGTTAGACCTATATAGTGCATAACAAGGGACGGTATCGATAGTTCGATATCCCGATATATCGATATATCGAAAATATCGTTACTCATCGATAGTTTTTTTAGCGTTATCGAAAAATATCATATCAATCGATATCATATCGGGTACTTACTCATATCGATCGATAGGAGTTTGGGTACTTACTCATATCAATCGATAGTACTGGAATATCCCGGTTCAAGATATCAGACAGTCAGTGAACCAATATAGATAAACTCTCTTCAGAAATAAAACCCTAAGCTAGATATACCCGGAACGGTCACGGAGTCGGGATTCACGGCCATGAATCTGAAATTCCCGGCCGTGAATTCCGAGGAACGGTCTCAAGTCTAACTACATGTGACACTCGGTGTGTCACAGCACAGGCTTACGGATCAGTCACGGTCCAGTGTTGGCTACCTAGGAATCTGTCATAGGGGCCTGCACCGGGACTCCCGGTCAGGGCTGCCTATACAGATTTCAGCACACCACCCCAGCACTGTGGGTGGTGACTGACAGGTAAGTCAGAAAAGTCAAGATAAGTTAGGGTAGGAGCTAGGGTGACAAACCTAACTGCTAATTCAACTGTGCCATTCTGATACACAAATTGAAACCCTCTAGCCGGCACAAGTGCAGAAATATACAGGTACTCAGGTCCTGCTAAACTACTGAAAAGCACTGTGGCAGCAAACCAGATTGAAGATTGTAGATGTCAAAGTAAAGCATAAACCAAATTGAAGACCATGTTGAGGTCAAAGCACATCTCAGTACACCACCAGAAAGTGGTGCACTGCCAGAGCCAGAAGTAAAGCTACTCGGGGTCAAAGTCCAGAGGAGCACCGTCACCACAATGTCCACGGTAGTAGCTTGCAGCACTGCTCTCCAGTGGGTCAGGCGGCCGGTGAACCACCGTCGCAGCACCCAGGGAGTGCAGTACTGCATCCAGAGTGACGGGGTCCAGCTCGGATATACCGGGGTAGATGCATAAGTCTCCCCTGCACAGCACAGGCTGCGGTGCAGCCCGACCCGATACCTGTACAGAGTCGATGTCATTGGCCGCCGTGTAGGCGGCAGCTCCCACTCCCATGATCGAGATCAAAAGAAAGAGAGAGACAAAGTAATGAAATCCCCACGGGCCCGCGTGTGCGGGGAAGCCCCATGGCGGCTTGCCACAACCGTAGGTGCGGGATGCACCACCAGACTGAGGCACGTGGGTCGCGGACTCCGACGCATGATTTGCCGAAATGGCCGGAGTCCGCGGCTTCACGATGAAGCTGCCGTCGGCGAGGTCCTCGTAATCGTCCGTGTCGTAACCCGTGAGGTCAACCTGCCCGATGGCGGCGTGGTTCACGGTCTGAACGAACCCAGCGAACTCACCGTCCGCGTCCGCTGTGGTGGTTACCCGCGCCGATTGCAGTGGCGCGGGTTTCACATCCTTTCCCTGCGAGACAGGCATAGCAGGGGCCGGCACGGCGGATGCCGATGCCGCCGCACCACCTGCCGGAACCTGCTCCTCCGGCGTGGTCCCCGCCGTGGCGGGTCCGCACACCAGAGCCGAAGCCTGCTGCTCGATGCCGTCAGGAGGCGGGAAAGATGCGTGTGTGAAGTGCACCTGGTGATTGGCCGCGGAGTGAACCTCCGCGGCAAGATCGTCGAGCCGTCGAAGAATGTCGTCTCCTACGGGCTCGTCGGAAGCTGACTGCTGCTCCACCGCGAAGCCGTAGGCGGACACGTCGATGCCGCCCACCGCTCCCGCACAAAGCACCGCAGGCGGCCCGTACGCGGCAGCCGCACGAGCAAAGGACTCCGCGCCATCGTCCGCTGCCTGCTGAAAGAGCGCACACATGGCAAGTGCATGCACGCCCTCCGCGTCCTCCTCGTCGATAGGAATGCAGAATGCCGCAGCGGAGGTGGGCGGGTGTTGGCGCCCGCCCAACGGGCAGTCGCGGTAGAAGTGGTAGCTCTCACCTTTGCCCGCTTTCTTGCACCTGCCACAGAACGGCTTTGCTCGCTGGTCGTCCCGGTCGAATCCCACGGGCGGCACCTTGTGCTGCCCCATACGGTAGCCTCTCGGCTGCTGTGCACGCTGTTGTTGCTGCTGCCGCTGCTGCACCCGCTGCTGCCGCACCACCGGAGCGCTCTCCCCGTGCTGCCGCTGCACCAATTCCTTGAGCTCCGTGATCTTCACGAGGAGGGCGTCGTACTCGCTGCTGGAGAGGTGCGCGGAGATGCCGTCCGCTCCAGAAGCCGCCTTCCCCGTGTCAGTCTGAGCCCAAGCCTGGTAGATCTCTACCACCATGGAACGGAGTGAGGCCAACGGTACATGGGCCAAGTCAGCAGCCATGGGGTAGCGCACCTTGACCGCAGCGTAGAACGCCGGGTCAAGCCTGGTGTACAGGCTCAGCTTACGCGTAGCCTCCGTAGGCGTCCAGTCGGAGGCCCTGTTGTCCCGCACCAAACGTTGCTCCCGCGCCAAGATCGGCTGCGGGTCCACGTTCGCGGGGTAACGCAAGGCCGCATGCTCCTCTTGCTGCGACTCCCGCAGCGCCACCGGTACGCAGCCCTTGATGATGTCGACCAAAGCTCGCCGGCCATCTCGGTCAGACGAAGCATCCGTACCAGTGAGCCAGACATACGCGTTGCTGTGCTTCTCCACCACTAGAGCCAGCACGTCGTATAGGAGGCCATTCACCCGGCTCACAACCGGGGTAAGGGGGTCGTCGAGATCAAAGGACTTCAACTCCAACCCAGCAGACTCGAACTCCGTACGTAGCTGCACCACCAGGTCGGACAGAAGGCCAGCGTCGTCCGTACCGCGGAAATGATGCTTCTTGTCACCAAGAACGTCCTCGCGGATGCTCTTGGCCCAGGCACGATGCAGACGTGCCTTGTAGATCTCGTCGGTCAACCTCGCCTGCTCCTGCAAGTAACGCCTGATGGCCACGTCGGCGTCCCCATTCGAAGCAGGGTCGGGGGTTGGAACAGTCGGCGTCCGCACCGTCGGGCTGTTCCGAACCCCGTCGATAAGCCTCAGCGAGGCATCAATGTCGCTGTCCCTCGTGAGGGACTTCTTAGCTCTTGTGGTAACTCCCATAACTTTGAAAGCCTGATGGGAGGTGGTACGCCGGGGCGCGTTCGGGTAATGTCGGGAAGATGCGACGTCACAGTCACGGAAGGAGCGGTAGAGCCATGCGAGCGAGGGGCACTGGAAGACGTCGTCGAGGTCGAAGGTGCTCGAGCCACCAGCCCAAAAATCGGCAGCAAGCGGGATCAGGGCAAGCGTAATACCGTAAATGAACATTGCGTCGACTAGGCCCGGTCCAGGTCGAACCCCCATAGCTGCGGCTCAAAGACGCTCACCGCAAACAGCTCATCTCAAAATTCCCGTGAGTCCCCAAACGCGCCGTCGCGCACCACCTCTCCAAGCGGCTGCTTTAGCCAATCATGGCCAAACTAGCTGTGGAATATAGCGTGGAATGGGTCCACGACCTACTGGAATATCCCGGTTCAAGATATCAGACAGTCAGTGAACCAATATAGATAAACTCTCTTCAGAAATAAAACCCTAAGCTAGATATACCCGGAACGGTCACGGAGTCGGGATTCACGGCCATGAATCTGAAATTCCCGGCCGTGAATTCCGAGGAACGGTCTCAAGTCTAACTACATGTGACACTCGGTGTGTCACAGCACAGGCTTACGGATCAGTCACGGTCCAGTGTTGGCTACCTAGGAATCTGTCATAGGGGCCTGCACCGGGACTCCCGGTCAGGGCTGCCTATACAGATTTCAGCAATAGTGTTTTGAGTTTTTCTGTATCGATTTATCGATATCAGATTTTTCGCGTGTTATCGATATGCGCCGTCGCTGAACCCCGATATCGCGAAATCAGGCAGATATCGAAAATATCGATAATTTGACCAGGGCAAGGGACGACGATCATGCGTCATGGATCCCATGACTTGGTCGAATTGATGTTGGAATGACTTGTATCCTTAGTCGGAAACGACCAATCATGTGCGTATATGGGTGATCCCAAGATCTATTCGACCATCGGGCATCACAATAAAGCCAGAATAAACATCTCAAGCCACAATAAAAATCTCAGCCACAAACTCAGAAACATGGGGAAGCGCAGAACGGGAATCAAGCGTCACAGATGCACTCAGACTTGAGAAAGGGAGTAGTTGAGGGGACACCGGAAAACTCCATGATGGCTTCAATAAACACCAAATAAATGTAATGTGTAAGTTATTCCTGTTCAATCTGTTGTGATTAGTTTGCCCTTTAATACTGTGATATACTTGCAACCTTTGCTGAGATATCGATATATCGACCTGATTTTGGGTTGTTATCGTTATCAAAATCGATTATCGATAATAGGATTTTTTAACTATTGATCGATAACAGTTTACCTAGTTACTCATATCGATCGATAGCAATTTACCTAGTTACTCATATCGGTCGATAATTAAAATGATCAGTTGTTCATATATCATATATATCGATATCATTTTTACAGTTACTCAAAGTTATCGATGGCAAAAAACCCCGCCGATACCGTCCCTTGGTGCATAATATACAAATATAGAACCTTGCACTATGTGTGATCCATAAGTAGTTTCACAGTCATTGTTAAGTATGAGGGTTACAACTGCCTCCTCCAAAGTGGCATCAGTGTGCTACGCACCACCACCGCCACCGCTTCCACACTTTTTATGAAACTTTTTATGTTTTCGAATTATAGCTTTTCCGATGAATTTGTGTGTGTTTCTAGGCTTCGGATGGTATCGTTTGGGATCTCCTATCGACTCGATGACCCGGAGTACCAGCGCAGGACATGGACAGATTAGCTTGCAATTGCTTACTCGTAATCGTCGCATAGGGATTGAAGAGCATGCGCATTTCCGTTGCTCGTAATCGTCGCATAGGGATTGAAGACTAGAGCATTTCCGCGCCCCCCCATTTGTACGTTTACGTGTCACCCCGACGTACTGTACCCCCTATATCATATAATATCTAATGTAGTAAATCCCTACATGATCAATTGATCATTTTAGCGATTAGGAAGTTAGGATACTTCTTGTTCTATACTACGTATTGGAAGTGGATAGTTTTTGTAAGTGCTACAGCCGTTACGAGATCTGCAACAGCCTGCTGGGGGACGCATCTTTAGGCTCCATCGCATTCTCTTCTGGGACCCAACATTTTTCTGGTCACCAATAAGTTGCCCCTGCGTGTGCTTTAGTCTGCTGTCCCAAGCTATAGCCATGGCTACCCATTTCCAAGTTGACACAGGGGGCAGTCCTGCCGCGTATTTGCAGCGACTGCGGGAGACACCCTTGTTCAAAACCAAGGTCGAGTTGAACAGCGATGAGTACGCTGCAAATTATCAGGTAATATTTTCGCTTTCGTCCCTTTGAGTGATGTTTTGTGGCGTCCAATGACTTGAGACTCGTCTGCACTTGAACTGCGCTTCTCAGAACCAGCCCGCTGAACGCAGCTAAGGCCGGGTCGCCGTTAGTGCCGACGTACCATTTTGGTCTGACTGATAATTCAATTTAATCGAATGGCTGCCGCTAAGGCACCCAGCGTTTGATTCATACGGGCCGTTGTACTGGATGTTTGCGAGTGGCCAAGGTGTCACATGCTAGTTCAGATCCGTCGTATCACCAAGCACACCACAGAGCATACGGAAGCTTGCACGTCGATCAAGACTCACCAGCCGCAATCATGCTGCGGCAGGAAATGGAGAAGAAGGTGGCCGAACTGAATGAGCGCCTGGACGAAACCTTGTGGCCCGGCCCCCAAAAGGCCGTCAACAAGCATGTTGCAGAGGGCATGCTTTTAGGTGCTGACGCCGTAGCATCATCCTTCAACCATTAAACAAACACGGTCTGACTGATGTTTTCTTTTGACGCGCTCGGTGTTGCGCAGCCCGATAGTCGCCAGCTTTCCTGTAGAACATGTCGTGTGCAAGATATCGAGAAATCGCGGGTCAGTCTAACAAAGGCTCTGAAAACTTTTATGGCTGGCAAGTGCGAACAAAGGGCTTTAGAAAAACATAGCTCCCCTTGTTCAAGATGTTCTGAGACACTTTGTTAGTCCCAAGAAGTGCCCTCGAGGATCCATTGCTCTTAGTAGTCAGCTAGTTTCGAAAGCGGGGACTCCCTGCGAAAACGTCTGCGCAACGTTGATTATTTGTCTAAGGCGCGTCGCGGGCGTCTGACAAAATGGTGCATCCACAGCACGCGAACGCATGGAGCTTGTGCTGGACGACGACTCTCCTTTCGTCGAGTTGTGCGCGCTGGCGGGCTGGGGCATGAAGGGTAATGCTGCCGGCTCCGGGTACATCGCCGGCATCGGTCTTATCTCTGGCGTGGAGTGCGTGATCTGCGCCAAGTATGTCCGGCTCCAAACAAATCCCTTCCGTCCCGTTGCTGCTAAACGGCTGTTTGGCACGTGAGGTGCTTTGCCGCTTGCCTTTTCATATCGACTGTCGCGATTCCTCAAGGCCTTCGGGCGACGCCGACCGATCAGGAGCACGTAATATTGCGGCTGGCTAGGTGCACACGACATTTGGGCAAAATCTGTTTAAGATTGGCAGCAAACAGCGCGGGGGAGTTCGTGTACGTCTTCGGGTTGCTATGGCCAGCCCGCCTTCGTATCTCGAAGCTTGGAGATGCCTGTGCAATAAACATCCTGAGAGTGCGAGAGTGCTCCTGAGAGTGCTCCGGCTGCATCGGCTTCTACTGGACATGGGCGGTTGCCTCTTTCTGAGAAGCAGTGGTTGACGTGGAGTCTGGCTGCCTGGCGTGGCATCGGGTTGACCTCCCTGAGGAGTGTGGTGCGGCTGGGCTTCCCATTGGGCCTCCTCAGCAATCCCACCATCAAGGGCGGCGCCTTCAACGAGGTCACCGTGAAGAAGATCACGAGGGTCGCCGAGATTGCCCTTGAGAACCGCCTACCCTACGTGCAGCTCCAGCAGAGCGCCGGCGCCGACCTAAGGGAGCAGTTTAAGGTACCATGCGCGGCTATTGAAGCCGGCGGACCCTACCGTTGGTCGCCCTGCTGTGGATCACACTACTGCCTTTCATTTCGCCCGCAGTGCAATCTGGCCTGGCATCAACCTGTATGCCATCTTGGCGGAGGGTCCAACTGTTCCCGTGTGTCGGTGGTGGGGAGTCGGGGGTGGGGGCTCGCAGGTATTCACTCAGGGGGGACCATCTTCCGCGATCTCGCATACCGCTCGAAGCAAGGCATCCCTTCCATATCCATCGTCTTCGGCTCCAGCACTGCAGGAGGTGCCTACCAGCCGGTCCGTGCTTTCAACTCCCCACCGGCCCCACCTGAAGTGTATTCTCTCGTCCATGTATCGTATCGCATCATATTATGACGCATGAAACGAGTCTGTGTACCCTCACTAGCTCCCGGTCCCACCGCTCGCTTCGGCGGCCCTCGACCTCGAGTGGGCCCGGAGCCGCAGTGTCTCATGAGTGGCAACTTATGTTATGAGGTGGCGTGTGACGCCGCTGCAAGGAGGCCGCACTGCCTGCAACGCGGGCCCAGCTTCTGCTCAGCAGCCACTTCCGGGAACTACTGTCGCTTCAGGCTATGCGGGCCTCGCGGTTGGAGCTGCAGCACTGGAGGGGACGGGGCTGGGCCGAGTGCGAGGCCACTCTTTCCGCGACGCCACTTCCGCCCGGCGCATGCGCACGCGGGGAAGCCGTGCCCTTAGATCCGAGATGCTGGGACGTGGACATGCGTGAGATTTCGAGGGACCTGGGGGAGGCGGGGAGGGGAGGTGTGGCACCACAGGGTATGAGCGATTACACCGTGCTGGTGAAGGGGCAGGCTGCGGTACGAGCCTCGACTTTGCTCGGGTGGTGTGTGCAGGCGCCGGCTCCTCATCTTGTAGCCGGCACCCTGCCCGCGGGCCGCACGAGGCGCTCGGAGGGAGGGCTCGGCAGCCCACTCTCTGTCCTCGGCCGCCTGCAGAGCTCTCAGGAGGCCGAGGACGTTGCGGGCATTCCACCGAATTCTGTCTTGGGGCCAGCTCACCGGGCAGCCGATTAGCCGTGAGCGGAGAGGTCACTGCTAATCTCTCCTGAGTAAGAGGGAGAGGTCCACGTGGCCGAGCCGGGCGCTTCGAGGGGCCCTGCACTGGGCGAGAGCGACGGATCCACCAAGCCTCTCGCCTGGAACATCGAACATGGAACGTGGAACCGCTTTTGCCACGTGGCAATCGGAGATCACGCATGCTTTTCGACTTCCCTAGAGTTCTCCCACTACTCGACTTTCCCTTCTGCATTTTGACATCACCACTTGCCCTGCTCGGCCCCCCGGTGCACTTGCTGCAGGTGTACCTGGGGGGCCCCCCACTGGTGAAGATGGCCACGGGGGAGATCGTGAGCCACGAGGATCTTGGGGGCGCAGAGATGCACGCAAAGGTGTCCGGCGTCGCCGACTACCTTGCAAGTGCGCTTCTACCTCCCACCTCCCGTCCGAGACCGCCTCTCATGTGTGAAGCGCCCGACCTCCCGTGCCCCCCGCCGCTCGAGTGACAAACCTAAGGCGCTCTCAAATGGTGCATCCTTCCATTTTAGGTGCGCCTGGCAGAAACCTTCCTCATTGGCCACTTCCTGGCTGCTGTACCTGCGGATCTTTCCCCCCCGCCGTGGCCAGGCCTCCATCGCCCCTTCTTTCGCTCCGCCCGCCCAGACCCGCGCCCCCGCTCGTCTTCTCCTGCAGGAGACAGATATTTTATTGTCTCGTGCCGCGTGGCATAATCGCATCGCCTCGTGCCACGTGGCAGCATCTTGCAGAGGAGCTTCCCGCACCCAAGAAAGGCCGTGCGGGTGCTGTGGGGCGGCAGTGGATGAGAAGCATGCGCTGCTCCTCACGCGGCAAATAGTGGCCAGCCTGAACCACCAGAAGGTCACCCCTCTCCCGGAAGCTTATCTCGCAGGTGCGTGATGCCCCCTGGCTAGCCGGGCCCCGCAGGTCCCCCGGCTCTGCCCGGGCCGCAGGCACCACGATATCCTTCAGCCGCCCTTCCCGCACTCCTCCGATGTGCCTCTCGCTGACCTCTGGTTCCACGATGCCGTTCACTGCAAAGGAGCGTTTGCCATGGGAGTGCCGCGTGATCTTCAGGCCGGTATGCGGGTAGAGCTGCCAGAGGACTGGTGTAGGGCTCGCCTTGCACGCCAGCTGGCGGCACGTGCGAGAGCTCGTGGCATGCCACATCAGTGTGTGGTGATCCCAGCCGAAGCTTGCACGTGGGGCCCCTGAGCTTGAGAGCTGGTGGAGATGCAGCGCCGAAGAGCTCCTGGGACCCGGGGGACGGGCTGGATGAGAGGCGTTGGGGGATGGGGACGGTTGATTGGCAGGTGTCGTGGAGCCTCCAATGTACCCTCCAGCGGAGCTTCTCGGCATTGCCTCGGCGGATGTCCGGGTGCCCTATGACGCCAAGGAGGTCATTGCTCGCTTGGTAGACGGCAGGTAAAGGTCAACCTGCCCTGGAGGGCGTCGCACAGTTGGCCAAATCCAGAGAAACTGCCATTGCAAGAGACAGATCGTCACCCTCTTGATGTATGACGGGAGTCACCCTCTTGATGTATGGCGGGAGTCACCCTCTTGATGTATGGCGGGAGTCACTCTCTTGATGTATGGCGGGAGTCCACCACCTCTCTTGATGTATGGCGGGAGTCACCCTCTTGATGTATGGCGGGAGTCACCCTCTTGATGTATGGGAGTCCCCTCTTGATGTATGGCGGGTCACCCTCTTGATGTATAAGGAGTCACCCTGCGGGAAGTGTATGAGCGGGGTCACCCTCTTGATGTATGGCGAAGTCCACTCTCCTTGATGTAGGGCGAGTCACCCTCAGTGTATGGCGAGAGTCACCCTCTCGATGTATGGCGGGAGTCGCCCTCATGATGTATGGCAGAGTCACCCTCTTGATGTATGGCAGAGTCACTCTCTTGATGTATGGCAGGGAGTCACTCTCTTGATGTATGGCAGACCACCCTCTTGATGTGTGTGGGGTCACCCTCTTGATGTATGGCGGAGTCACCCTCTTGATGTAGGGCAGGAGTCACGCTCTGATGTATGGCAGGAGTCACCCTCTTGATGTATGTGAGGTCACCCTCTTGATGTATGGCGAGTCACCCACTCTTGATGTATGGCGGGAGTCGCCCTCTTGATGTATGGCGGGAGTCACCCTCTTGATGTATGGCGGGAGTCACTCTTCGGATGTGGCACTCTGAGTTCATTCCATTTGCTTTCGAGGACTTTCCCTACTTCAGTCCAAGACTTTGAAGCGATTCGTCGGTGGCATTATATCAACTGAAGGGCGTGTGTGGCATGCGGTGTGGGCGAAGCCGCTTCAACGAGTTCAAGCCTCTGTATGGACCGGGCCTGGTCACGGCCTTCGCTTTCATCTGCGGCTTCCCAGGTACCCGGCCGCCGCCCGTGATGGCTCAAGGATGTGATGTAGGTCCGCTGGGCGGCGCGAGGTGTGAAGATGTGTTAGCGCAGCGTGAGAACCGCTGCCGTCCATCGAAGATATGAAAGCAGTGATCTTGGAGTGTCCAGGAATACCTACTTCAGATTGATTCTGCCAGCGGTTCGTTCATAGGATCCAACAGCTCAAATTTACTCACGGCCTCCTTTCGTGCCAACAGGGGTCCTAGCCAGACCTCTCGTCCTTTACAGCCCCCCATTTCCCTCCGGAGGGGGCCCTGGCACCCGCATGGCACACCGGAGGAGAGAGACATGTGTGTGTGTGTGTGTGTGTTCAGATGAGTTCTGAACCTTCTGTGTTTTCCCTTGAATTTTGTGGGGAGCACTTAGGTGCCCGCATGTTTCCTTTTTTTGACATGGGGTGTCCATGCTGTGTGGTGTGACTGCATTCATGACATAACCATGGACCAACGGGTCCCATCCATCGACCGGGAGCCACTGGGGGGCATTCCAGCAGGGTCCGCTCACTCCGTAACCCAGAGACCAGCAGTTGTTTGGCGATGATCGGTCACATCGTTTCATCTTTCCATGCTGCTTTGCATTTGGGTTGGGAATATGTATGAGTTTGTGGTATCTTGTCACGGCCCCGCCCTGCTCTTGATTTGCTTCTCACATCCACTGGGATGATGGTGGGCTGGCTTTTGTTGGCCGATCTCATGCCGTTCAGTGTGTTCAAATGAGCACCACAGGGACCGCCCTCGAGTGGAGGTCCTTATTCGGGTGGAGCACGGAGCTCAAAGGGCGTGGACGGAGGGGTGCCGGAGGCAGTTGGAATCCTGGCGAATAACGGAGTTCTATTCAATGCGGAGTCGAACAAGGGCACGCAGTTCATCCACTTGTGTAATCAGCGCAAGACCCCCATCATCTTCCTCGCCAACATCACCGGGTTCATGGTGCGGCCTCGGAGAGCCCGGCTCCTCGAGCGCGGCGTGCTGCTTGGGGACGAGGATCCTTGCCAGGAAGGATTTAGGGGGGAGCGCCGCCGTGCAGGTGGGGCAAAAGTACGAGAGGGAAGGAATGATCAAGCAAGGAGCCCTCATGATCAATGCAGTGACCAACTCGGCTGTGCCGGCCATCACCATTCAGATGGGAGCATCGTACGGTGCAGGTGATGCCTCCCGCAACGCCACCCCTTCCTCCCATCTAGCGTTTGTCACGATTCAGGGTAATACTCTCACGTCTTCGCCCTCCCTCACATCTGTCACCTTCCTTGTATTGCTCTGGGAGTCCCTCAGCAGCTTCATCATAGGCCGCATGCTTTCGCCAGGTGGCGCGGATGCTGTCGAGGGTTTAGGTCCAGCATGCAGCGGCTTTTTGCCCCTTCGCGGCCCTAGCCGAGGTACTCGCTTCCCGAACGTCGCCGCTGATGTCTTCATTTCGGATCATAGTTGTCATCAGGGCTTCCATTCGGGAGGCGAGGAAGTGGAGTGCAGGGACGGACTTTGACGGTGCCGGCCAGATCTGGGCGCTGAGGCGTGTGGTCGGCCATTATGTACCCTCTGGAGCGCAGCGGCGAATGCCCCTGCGAGGAGCTGAAAGGGAGCGCGTCGCGGGACAGGCAACTATGCGATGAGCGGGCGTGCCTACAAGCCGCGCTTCATATTCGCCTGGCCGCAGTCCAAGTGCAGCGTCATGGGCCCTGACCAGCTCACCGGTGAGATTCGTACCAGGAGCCGCACCCTACACCTTGCTCAGTCCCGTAGCACTCAGCACACAGACGCTCCGAAGACCGTCCCCGATGCACATCCCTAAGCCATCTGCTCTTGTGATTCGCCCGTCACGTGGGCCTTATCATCTTCACTCCTCAAACCTCGAACCTCCTTGCTATTTGTGCATCCCGCCGATGCTTAGCCTCTACTTTTACACTGTACGCTCCGCCGTCCTCCACGTCTTGCCGTTCTGTCCCCCATCTGGCACCCGCTTGTCAATTGTCCCTCGAGCCTGGGTGCCAATGGTTGTCCACGGCTGGCCGTTTTACAGGGGTGATGGAGATGGTGCAACGACAGTCGGCCATCAACGCAGGTGCACCAGCGCATGCCACGCAGGCAGCTGTGCCATTCACATCTTTTACGATGCCTGTATGCCACTTCTATGCCAGTCTCCTTGAATTGTGCCAGATGGCTTGAGATGCAGTTCCCTCTGCTGCAGGCCGAGGGTTCAGGCGCACAAAAAGCGCGGCGCGCCAGAAGAGCCGCCTTTGAGCGGAGTTGGAGAACACTCTGTAGGGGAGGGAGCAGTCTCCACACACGCTCCTTGGCAGAGCATGGATCGCAGGGAGCAGTCTCCACACACGCTCCTTGGCAGAGCATGGATCGCAGGGAGCAGTCTTCACACACGCTCCTTGGCAGAGCATGGATCGCAGGATGCTAAGTAATGCTCTCTCGAGGACCTGCGGTGATGCAGGGAAGAAGATTGACGAAAGTGTGTTTGAGAAGTCCCGCGCAATGCTGCGTGCCCAGGTGGGTGTTGTGCCCCGTTCCCTTGAGATCCCCTCACGCCTTGAGCTGATTTCAGGGTATCTCGCCTAGGCAAATTCCTTCCCTGTGACGTTTTAGAAAACCTCTGACGGCAGCAGAGCGCTTGTGATACGCGCGTCTGCAGTGAGACGCAGGAGAGGAGACGCAGTGAGTGAGCCGATGAAGGCCCACCTTGAGAGCCTTGTTCCCCGCTGCGACTCACCACCCAGACTCTCCGAAAGACGAGGCACGCACATGACACAAAGGAAGAGCCGATGTATGATGTATTTGCAAACCCGAAATCCTGGATTGTGTCTCCACATTGCAATCCCTCTCAACTTTCTCTGAGGAGGTGCCAACAATTGCTTTGAGCAAGCTTCTCTATCGGTCGGCGGCGGCAAGCCGGAAAAAGCGCCTCTTCATCAAGTCACTCACCATCGAATATATTGGATGGTTCTCACAGGTGGAAAACGAAGGGAATGTATACTACACTAGTAGCCGTTTGATCGATGATGGCATCATCGACCCACGGGATACACGGGACGTGCTAGCAGTCTGCCTGTCTGCAATTTACTCCGGGGAGGTGAGATCGCGAGAGCATATCGGTGTGTGTCGCATGTAGGGATATGCTGGAGAGCAATCTAGCTCACATCTCAACAGAAGCAAGCGCGTGCAGGTTGCGAGCATGCATCGCTCACCATGCGTACATATTTTGTCCATATTGGAGAATCCTCAGGGATGGGTGATATTGCATGTGAGTAAATTGCTGGTGCTGATGCAATGCGTTGGCAATTTCCCAAGATTCAGAATGGTTGGCAATGGCCTAGACAATAAATCATGTATGTGTAAATGGCATCTTCAATGCTGGAAGATTCCTAGCATTGCATTATGCCAGCAGAATGTAAGACAACGAGTGAAGATTGCTCATTGTGAATTCAAGCGCCCTTTACTCAACTTTACAGGCAGCCCGTGCCCTTATCGCATACCCCTGCTCTGTTCCCAACCCCATCACGGTGTCATAGCGCTCCAGATACGGTATCCACCACTCGTTGGACCAACTGGACCATCTTGCAAACAATATACACACGTTGTTATAAACGATTGAGTAAGGCATGGTTCAGCCCACTGCTTAGGTCTGAGACAATCGCTGGCATGGTGCCATTGTATGTTGGCTCATTTGGCGTATGCATTGTAGTCGTGTTTTTGCCGAATGGCCGTGAAGGAATAGGATGACATCGCATTGTACCGAACTGTCGACCATACACCTGCGTAACACACATGACATGTCATGTTTGTTATATGTGAAATAGGAAATGAATACATACAAGTGGCAATTGTATATAGTAATAGTATCGAAGACACAGCACACCTGGTATCAATAGTACACTTGAACACGCATAGTAGTACAAGCGGGACCTCCAGCCCATCACTATCCTGAACGCTGTAGACATGCATCAGCACTGCTACACATATTTGATGGAGCAACCCTTCGCACCTAGATACTGGTTGATAACGATGTCGGCGGCCGCATATGTGTATCATACTATCATTGAATTTTTTTAGCGTTATCGACACATCACCGCCTCGTTCGGATCTCGTACGACTGGCCCATGGTGAATAGTATCGATGTTTCAATGGGCATGATTCATACGCATACCACTTCGGTATGCAAACATTTGATCAATACCCGTACATCGGAGCGAAAACTTACATCGAATATTCGGATTTGGCCTGAAATTTTTCACATACTGTATCATGCACCCACTGTATAGCAGCAAACACCATTAACACCCTGAAGACATCATTACATGCAAACAAAAAAACGCATGTACCATTTTTTTTCATTTCCGTCAGTCGTTAACAACTATGAGCACATCTGCCACAAGTCTTGTCGCAACCACTGCACAAATGAAAGTCGAGACTGCTACTTTACTTATTACACGGCTTATGTCCCTCGAACTCTGTCCTATACACTGCAGGCGCGTGCTACACTTGCAAGTCCAATATTTCGAAAAACTTTTGAAGAGGCTGTATATGAGTGCGTAACTCCTTAACTTGAAAAAGAGTTCGAAAGTGGTTCTACTTTCACGACTGCACTGCAACGCACAACGCAATACTTCAAGGACACCAGCAAGGCTCCTCAATGCTTTTTAAGTGCACAAATATATTCTTTATGATAAATACACTGAGAGTACTTCTGTCTTCGCAAATGTGTTATAGCCACGCTTTTGGCCTGCCAAGGGCAAAACAATAATGAGCCTCTAAAAGTCCCCTACTGCCGCCTGCGTTACGTATCTTGCAACGTCCCCTCATTTCTTGATACCTCTTCTTTCCTCCAATCACACTGCTGCGTGTTACTGACGGTATCTCTGTCAAACCAACGGCTCGGCCCCGAGCCGATTCTCCTCCTTCTGCTCTTCGTATCTTTGCCAGTTCTCCTCGAAAATAGCCAAGGTCGCGTCATATTAACCAACACCGCTGTCACTCCTCTGTCACAAAGCTGTCACGTCACCTAGTCGAACTCGGGTCGCGCAAGTAACAGTCGAGAGAGCACTGGTCGTGACAGTCTATCTGCGCACTGATGGTTTGACGATAAGCCCCCAAGCCATGCGCATCGCTTTCACTCATTTTCGAGACGCTGGGCACTACATCGGTGACCGGCAGCGCGCAACATGTTGGCATCCACAACGTTGTCATAGGAGACATGCCCATAATACCATATTCATGACGATGATGATTGACGCTCGCTTATCCGGCAGCGATGTCGGGATAGAGCGTATAGATCGAAAAATATGCATACGTGGAAAGAACGTGCTTACACTTAAACTCAAAATGCATCGTAGAGAAGTGTGCAGCGTCGCGTATTAAGTCGCGGTCTGTGTCTACTATCGGATGCCTCTGAGTTTGGCACACGCGGTAAGTGTGTTGTGGTAAGCTAGCCAGGGTTGATTTTTAATTCACGCTTGCTTGTGTGTGTGTGTGTGTGTGCCTGTGTGCCTGTGCGTGTGTGTGTGTGCATGGGCTGATTCTTAGCGACAACGAATATCGTTAAATCACATTGCTTTATGTGCATACTGGCATTCACGCAACGCAATACGTTCAAGGTAGACTATATAGTGGGAGTAGCCCCGTGTGATTTCACTTTCATGCACTACATGGTTACAGCACAAGTAAGACATGGTCGTTATTATCAGCGTAAATATTTTATCATTGTTATTATTATTGACTAGGCTGCTGTATAGTCGGTGCAATAGCATCATCAAGCAGCAGTACATAGTAATGCAATGCATATCGAAACGAGGATGTCTAACATCATTGCCGACGGAAGCACACCCGCCTTAACTTCGAACTGAGAAAGTTAGTATCCATCAGCTGGAGCCGTATCATCCATCAAGCATTCTAGCCGACCGGATGGATGTTGCATCATAACGAATGGAGGGGACGACCGGTTAGTTTGTTTGGGTAGGGAATTTGCGAAATATTCCAATTGCAATCTCATAAATATTGCGAGCTGCAATTTTGCATTCCGAGATCAATCAGAATGAAGATTCATTAGGCGGCACAACACGAGTTTTTTATCATTGCAGATGACAACCTAGGACTACTTATATATATATATATGTTATAGTGTAGGTGCGCGGCGCACATATGTGCGCCGATTTCAGTATAACCGCGCCGGGCGCGATTATACTAGTAGAATCGCGCCCGGCGCGGTTATACTGGTCCCCCTTGGGAAGAATCGCGCCTATTAGTATAATCACGCCGATTCTAGACCAAGGGTTGGGGGGGAGGCACCTTTACGGACCCCCTATTTTGGGTTTGGGTTTGGGTTTGGATTTGGGTATTGGGTATGGTTTGGGGGGTGCCGGGGTGTGGTTTGGGGTTTTTTTAGGGTATGTTTGCGGGGTATTAGGGTATGGTTGGGGGTTTTGGGGGTATGGTTGGGGGGGTATTAGGCGGTATTAGGCGGTAGACGCTGAGACGCCGAGACGCTGAGAGCCTGAGACGCGGTAATAATGTGGTGAGATGTAATAATACGATGAGTAAACTATGATAGTATGATACGTAAAATGATAATACATGAGCGGTAACACCAAGAGAAAAGGGAAAAGAGAAAGGGGAAAAGAGAAAAGAGACGGTGGAAAAAAAAAGGAAAAAAGAAAGAAAGAAAAAGAGGAGAAAAAAACAGAGGGGGCGAGGGGTGGAGGGCTTAAGTACGGAGTGTGCGTAGCCTGCGGAGCCCACGTAGTACTTAGAGCCCGAGTTTCTTTCTTTTTTTCCCTTTTCTTTTTTCCCCTTTCTCTTTTCCCTTTTCTCTTGGTTTTACCGCTCATTTATTATCATTTTACGTATCATAATGTCATAGTTTACTCATCGTATTATTACATCTCACCGCATTATTACCGCGTCTCAGCGTCTCGGCGTCTCAGCGTCTCAGCGTCTACCGCCTAATACCGCTTAATACCCCCCCAACCATACCCCAAAAACCCCCAAACCATACCCTAATACCCCCAAATACCTAAAACCCCCAAACCACCCCCAAACACCCCGACACCCCAAACCATACCCAAACCCAAACCCAAAATAGGGGTCCGTATGGGTGCCCCCCCCCTGGTCTAGAATCGGCGCGATTATGCTAATAGGCGCGATTCTTCCCAAGGAACCCAGTATAACCGCGCGGGCGCGATTCTACTTGTATAATCGCCCGGCGCGGTTATGAAATCAGCGCATATATGTGCTTTCTTTCAATATACAATAAATAGATAGATACAATAGGAAGTATACAAAATATACAATGTTGTATATATATAATTCAAAAATACTTATGTATATAACTACTAATGGTACAGAGTGTTGAAGTACATATAGCTTAAATTGTTTAGATTTTGCCAGATCAGAATATACACCAATCTCACTTAAATGCTCTTTTTGTGAGTAATTATCCATACCCATGTTATCTATAATCATGCTCTCTACTTTTCATCATATTGTAATTAATTGTACAACACAAAATTTTAAAAATCCAATAAATCAATCATGAAGTGAAGGCAAGGATGTTTTCCAAGAATATGAACTTGAGGGCTAATCAGCTTTCTTCTTCAAAGCATCCAAATGCCAAATGTCCTCCACCAAGTTACGCCCACTCATAATGTCAACGACACTACCATATCCTAAAGCAGAATGCGCAGTAAGGATACCCCCCATCATCGCCCCTGTAACACCGAGAGTAGTAACATCCTGGCCTGTCAAAAAAAGGTTGGGAATCTTGGTTTGCGGTCGTAGCCAATCATCCTCTTCAAATCGCTCTGGATGGCTTTCAAGACCATACACCTCACCACGTTCGCTCCCAATGTAGTGGTTAAATGTCAAACTTGAACCAACCTGCAGGCAAAGAGCGAGACGACGTGAGCAACCCTTGAACTTCAGGAACGATGCAAGGTTAAATCAAACTTTCACCGCACTCACCACACCCGATCCCAAGGTTCTGATGGGACCTCAAGTGGCCATATTATCCTGCCATCCTACTAGTGGAACCAGATCATAAGAGGAAATTTGGAATCAGGCACGGATTTTACCTCAGTGAAATCAACACGGCCTCGGCACTGTGGGTAGTACTTGTATAGCCCCTCCTCGAGAATGCGATCTTCAAATATCTTCTTCTTTGCCTGCACGCAAGGCCACACTTCATACTGCAGGAAAGACAACATTCTACATCTACAGACTGCAGACAAAGAAGACCAAATACCCGTGTTAAAGGAAGAATCTAGTTAGGGTTTGTGTGGTGGTACAGGATAGACCTCGTATTCTGCTCCCCTTTTGCCCTGCTTGCAGTTCTCCCATTCTTCCCACCATTCGAACTTGCTCATTGTCATGATGACAGAGTTTGCTCGCCCCGGGAAACGCTCAGCATATGTGCTATCCTGAATCCAGACAACTTCCCGAGCTTCAAAAACATTTCGAAAATCTAGGGAAGGAGCACAGAAACGGAGAGGAGGGGAATGAAACATGCGTTTCACACAGCTTTTCTAGTACCCCCACCTTTGCACAAGGGAAACCCATGAACATAGGGATGGGAGCATGCTCAGGGTCTTTGTAGAATTTCTCCAACATAGCATCGTAGTCCCGTTCAGGCCAGCGCCATATGTTGGAAGAGCGCAGGCCAAGCTCCTCGGCAGTGCCCTGTTTGACACACGCAGAGCCAAAGGCTGCTTTTACATCCGTTCAAAGTCAAACTAGAATGTGCCACAACTTTGATAAGGTCTGATCGTGCAACACAAGTGTCTCAATTCCTTGATTCCACGAAAGGCAAGTCAGTCCGCAATAGTCGACCTAAAAGAAAGACAGCTGCAGCTAGTGCAAGTCCACAAGAAAATATCCTCGGCTCCAAGGCGCAAGACGGCTTTGATGATCAGCGTATACAAGAAGGCTCCTCCCGTACATACGCACTGCTTTGATTTATTTTCTGTCAAGAGTCTTGAATGGTGCAAGTCAAGATTTCTAGAAGATCGATAAGCATGGCTGCATGTGGCTTCAAGACCTCACCTTCATGCCCACAAATAGGTAGATGAAAGAGCAGGAGTGGCCGATGCGCTCAATCTTCTCGATCACAGAACGCGGAACCGACTCCTGTACAAGCCGCAACAGCGGAAGGTCGCAAGGCTCACTTCCACGAGCAAACCCCGAGCTCAACATAGGAGAACTGAAATCTTATTAAGGAGCCCAGAAGATCGTTGGACTTGTGATGAAACAGCAGGAGTGGCAAGGATCGAGGACTACGACTGCTATTAAATTCAACAAGCTCCGAAATATCCAAGTCGTTAAGGGAAGACGTACGTGTTACTCTCATTCCCAAAAGATTTCCTACATACATCACAAGACTGTGCCCCATCTGTGAAAACATAGGGCCTACAACATAGGTTTGAGCTGCAGTGCTCGCATCGGAAGAGCCTCACCTTCGGAAGCAGCTTCTTGTACGTGTTGAAAACTCCGCAAGCTGAGATGACCATGGGAGCATAGATCTCCTCACCGCTCTCCATCGAAACACCAACGGCCTTACCGTGATCAAGCAGAATAGACTCAACGCCCTTGCGAACCAGCACACGGCCTCCAGCCCGCTCGATGACAGGAATCATTCCCTGTGTGGTGCACAAGTTTGCTCACGTCAGTCATCCGAGGAAGCCGTTCCCGATCGGCCAACACGAGATACGCATTTTGAGTTTCAGAACTCAGAATGATCGGAAAATCGGGCGGACGAGGTACACGATCACACTCGGACCTTGGCGATGATGGTCGAACCACCACGAGGATACCAGCCACCATTCATATAGTGGTTTTGCACAGAGGCGTGAATAAAGAAGCTCTCCGTGGAAGGTAGCTGGCCGTAATCCCCGAATTGTGCCAACAACACCGCCTGCAAATCGAGGTTGGAGGTCACCTCCTGTGCCACCTCAAGAGCAGTCTTGCGGGTGTACCTGAGGCCAGAACTCCTCAAGCGTTGATGAACGATCAGACAAGTTACCGTACACTTCGCTCAATGGTCAGGAGGAACCTCAACCTCTCACAGAGGCTGCCTGCCATTTTTGAAGCTTATGAGACTGCGCAACAATACCAAAGGTAGTCGGGAAGCGTCCAAAGTCGACGCTGCTTACAAAAGTTGAGACTTGGCAATGTGGTGCGGTGTGCTGCGCGGCCTGAATAGCCACAACAGCGGTCGTCGAGGCGGATTTGCACACTGAAAATATAACTCAGAATACAACGAGCCCGACCAACAGACAGTCGGCACTTGTATGATACAGGCAGCAAACAGGAAACGGCAGTGCTCAGGTGCGGCGAAAGGTACGGTCTGCCAGGTCATTGGGCGGCGTACTCGAAAAACTTCTTCCCGGCGAAATGATTGACCAGACGGCTGAGCCACGCGGGACGTGCTATCTTCAAGTCGAAAAAAAAATCTTTCTTGCTAACTTCAGCACAAAGTTCGACCCACTTCTCGATTGCTGTTCGTTCTTCAGGAAAGTGCTTAACAAGCTCCTGGATGTATTCCTCCTGTGCGAAGCCAAATGCTCGAGGGCGTCACAGGAATAATGTCTGAGACGTAATCACATCGGACCAACACATTCGTGGCTGCGAATCAAGACGGGAGAAAGGAATAGAGAGCGCCGAAACCAAAGTGCAGCAGTGGTCGACCAGTCACAACCGCCATCTGTTTACTGTAGTGATCGCTCGAGACCACAGCCGCTCTGCAGGCCGTCGTGCGCCGAAGCAGAGCACCGACGGATGGGAAATCGAGACAAGATGTTTTCGTAGTGCGCTAGCTGAACAGTTTCAAAACATGCGGCGAAGAGGAACATGGATACTTGGACCCAGGTTTTTTCACCTACCTTGGAGCCACGCAGGTCATAAGATTTATCACCAACCAACACCTCGTCATACACCTGCGTATTCAGCAGAGATAAGGTCAAGCCCGCATAGCTTTCAGCTGCAAACGCAAGGAGCAACATTATGTACCGTAGGCACTATGGGCAGGTTTGTGTTCGGTGACGCATAAATCTGCAAAGATCCACGCATGCGACTGCTTTCGGCAGTGCTTAACTTGTGTTAGCAACGGTCGATGCATGCCTGGCTGAAGTGATAGGAGGCGTATTTACCCTGGACTTGTCCCAGGGATGACGACCCATTTCGTCCCATTCTAGTGGAGTGTCAGTAACCAAGTTAAAATACTTTTTGCGTTTCTCTATGTTGCCGATGTAGTGCAGCCCAGTATCAAACTCGTAGCCGTGGTCTTCGAAAGCGTGAGTGCTTCCTCCGGCGATGTAGTGCCTTTCAAGAACTAGCACACGCTTGCCAGCACGCGCCATTAGACCTGCGCACTTGAGAGTATGAGTCTGCGTTTCAGATTATGTTGATGTTCGTTTGGCCCAACGGAAGAAGGATACGAAGACGGACTATTTCCAGGAAGTGCAGCGCAGCGTCTTGTGACGGGCGAACACAGCAGTTGTTGTGATCAGTAAAAACCCTTTGGAACAACGGTAAGCGAGGCCGCATTGCAGGAATGGCTCGCTTGGAATGAAAGCTCAAAAGCTGAACGAACCGAAGGGTCAGAAGCGGGAATAATAGGGGAAGTAAATCCCTCTACTTTTTGTCAAAGCCAAGGCAAGACATATGATTATTTGCAATGCGAATGTTCAGCCTTCGCAAAAACATAAGCTTCAAAGAATCAAAGTGTCAGCGAGGCTGGCTCTGAGTCTCGAAACACTGAAGGCCTTTGAAGGGAAAATGGGTGCTTCGGGTAAGGGGGGTGTATCGAAAGAAAGTGCCACCTGCACAAGTCAAGCCTCCGATTCCGCTCCCAATCACAATCGCGTCTATGTCCTCAGGAACCTTGCTTGCTTTGAAAGCGTCCCTGTGAATTTCACCAACATGTTTTGGCAACTGGGAGTCGGTCAAGAATTTCTTAGCAGAATACTGTCGGGGCAGCAAACTGTGATGGTGGCGTTTCAAGTATATCTTGATTAAAGCGTAAAGCAGTAAACATGCTCCCACAGCACCATAATGAGCAAGTTCCATCTCCATATCGTCGATGAATTTGGCTGCTGGATAAGAAAGCTTGAGGAGAGAACGCCTTCGTTGCGTTTCCCACACACGACAGAAACACACCTTATTAACACATGCAAGTACGACATACCTGAGTATACGTTCCGCTGGTCGATGTTAAATTGCTCAGATGAAGATTTCCTCGCGGCTAAGGATATAGAGTGGGGTACGGCACCCCGGAAAACTGGTCTCGGAATTGGATTTGGACCATTGGATCGACCGCTACGAGCGTTGACCGTTCCGTTGACTTTTACTATTTAGACCTAATTTTTCCAGCAAATTGATGATTCCTGCGCAGGCATCTGTGGAAGAAGTCTTCACTCACTGAGAGCATATATGAGCTAGGGATATATATCCCTTACATATATATGCTCCCAGTGCGTATGGAGGTTGAGTTTAGCGCGATTCGGGTGTGATCCCGTACTTCCGGCTCAAGGAATAGTACGGGTTCACACATTGAGTCATGCAATTTTGCTAAGAAAGTGGGTGCGACGTACACAAGTTGCGCAGTATCAATTTCTTGAAGGTGCTGCAACTTAACGTACGTTCGTATGCCTTGCCATCTATGCGGATGGTTGCCGATACCGGCTTGTGCCCGCTTTGAGCACAAGCCGGGATCGTCGCGTTCACGCACGTAGACACCGTGCGGGCTCATCTTATGATAAATTTTACCTTAAAACAGACCCCAAGGAACAATAAACCGAGGGCAATCAAGGGCAATCAAACGCCTAAGACCGATGAAAAATTTTCAGGGAGGAGCCTCAAAACCGGAAAACCCCTCTTGGAAAATCGCGTTCAGATCTTCACGTAGCGAACCTCAGAGTTTCCAGGCACGCACAAACCTCATGTTCGCATGTTCAGGAACATGTTCTAATATACAAAAATGTTCAAGATAGAATAACATATCCGTGATATATCCTTGAAAAAGGTGCTGAACAGCACCGTTCAAGCAAGTTTGCAGAGCGCTTCTGGAGCTGCGCAAGGTTTTCAGGCCTAAATCTGAGTTTCGAGATCGCGAATTTCATCGCGTTCGATCGGAAAACCCGACCAACGGAATGTATACTGAGGTAGCGATCGGGAATGATACGCGCTGGAACTGGAACGTGGTTTCCGTCTCAATCCTGGAAAAAATCTGAACTGGCGTGACGATGACGGTCATATCGTCTCGCATGGGGACAGGGTCCGGTCCCACAGAGGGGACGAGCTACGAGCTTCGGCGCTGCGCGGCCGATCGCGCGATTCTCGACATCTCGACAGAAAGCAATGGAAAGCAGCTCGACCTGAAACCTCCGCGCTCCGGACTACCACAGAATTTTTTTTAAAATCAATAAAATCGGGAGAAAATCGCCGCGTCCGGAGGCTCTGACTTGTGAGAGTAGTGTCACTTCTACAGTACGAGAGTACGTATCCAAAGTATCCCAATCGATCGAACGAACTTCTTTAAACTTTATTATGAAGCTCAAGCTACGAATTGCAATTCGATATTGCATATGATATCCATATATATTTTATCATACTACTATAATATCGCGTCACTTTTTTCACTGATCAGCTTAGATAGAGGGCATTTAGGAAAGACTTGTATTTCTGCAGCATTTCTGCAACTTATCACAGTTCACTAAGTAGAAAGGAGAGATAATGAAGTAGACTTAGAGCTCCGGCGTATAATACCCTAGAACTAAGAGAGCGCGGCTATATCGTGAGTAGGGTTATTTGCCATGTACCACACAGAGCACCCCGCGTTGCGCCTTTCTGCCGTTACTGCTGAAGCTCGGCGAAGGGCGTCCAAAATGTTTGATATTGAGATGTGAGACGCCACTTGAGTATTTCTTTCGAGACGTCTGCCACACGGCTATTCCGACCTACTCGATACTGGCGTTCACAACCAGGTAGGCGACCTTCGCCTTTCCACTGTCTCTCAACCGCAGTGCGCCATGGGCCTCGCATCCACTTCGAAAGATGCTGAAATGTTTGTAGGCACCTTATTTTGCTTACGGTCATCTAGTCCTGTGGAACTGGCGGTCGGCATGAGCGCGAGTTCTGCTGTGAACCCTCTGATGCATCACTTCAATGCGACGGCATGGTACTCTTGCCTCGCAGTCTTTTATTATTCTTTGTCGAACCTCGACGACCCGTAGAATTCCCGCTGCCTCGTTTGGCCGCATGTTAGTCGACGCTGCCCTTGTGGTCTGTGTAGCAGGAGAGAGCTCCAATGATTCCGTCCCTGAATGAGCAGTGGGAGCTGTGGGAGAAGGCGATACGAGTTCTATGCCAACTATTCATGGTGATGTGCAAATTCTTAACACTCTGAATTTATCTCCGGAGGCGCCTGACTGCACGTATTACCCGCTCTTCTAAGTTCAAGCCACTCAGTGCGCACCGAAGAAGCAGCTTCAAAGAACCACTTCCATGGGAGCAGCCTCGGCTGTCGGAGGGTTCTTGGCCCTCAACTCGCTGCACCTCACCTGTGGCCCTGACCTCCCTTCACGGCTGCGGATAACGGTTGGTACAGCTGGGGAAAGTATCCCGAGCCAGGGTTTAGGGCGCTCGGGTGCCAGGTATTTAGCGGGCCGTAGAGCTGGCAAGGCGCCCTCCAGGTGTCGGCTTGGGAGGTGCCGTAGGTAGCGTGAAAACCACAAGGCATCCAAGCGCAATGCAAACCATCCTTGCACTCATGGCTTTTGCGAAGAACCTTCTTCTCTTGTATGTTTGCCCGAGTTTCGGGACTGCTTTGATAATACCGCGCAATATTAGTGCCAGAGGAGCCCGCAGGGCGAAGCGGCAAGGTGCTGGTGCCACACTACCGTATCGGGTATAAGCGCACGGTGACTGCTGATGGGAAAGTTTTAGCCCACAAAACATCGGATAGCGCCTGACTGCGGCGGCGCACAACATCACTGGAACCAGGCCAACAGCCCGTGGTCGGTACATCTTTCCCTCAGGTGCATCTTCGCCTGCAGCGGGGGCCAGGTTGCCCTGGTCAGCGTGACTCATGCAGCGGGGGCCAGGTTGCCCTGATCAGCGTGACTCATGCAGCGGGGGCCAGGTTGCCCTGATCAGCGTGACTCATGCAGCGCTGCAATTGAAATGTCGCCTCCATCGAGGGGTGTCGTTTCGGCTCTCCTGAAACAGCCCCGCGGCAAGTGGGCAGCGGATGGCCTGATGGAGCTCGTGCTGCATGGGCCCGTGCAGGGTCTGGCCGTGGCGCTCTGTGAGTCGACGGCGAGGCTCTTCGAGGTCGGTTACCCCCTTCATGAAGTGGCTGCAGTAGGGGATGTGGGACGCCTGCGGGGGCTAGTTGCCCGTGGGGAAAATGTACATGCACAAGACCGGCAAGGCCGTACTGCGCTGCACTCGGCGGCTCGCACAGGACAGGTCGAGGCAATATGGGCGCTGGCCGAGCTCGGCGCCGACGTGAAGATGTCAGACGTAAAAGGGCGCACGGCCCTCCACTGGGCAGCTTTCTCTGGGCACGCAGAGGCAGTTCACGCGCTGGTCGAGCTGGGGGTTGAGTTGGATGCTACCGATCAGCACGGGCGGACGGCGCTTCACACAGCTGGGCGCCTGGGAGAGACGACAACGCTCCGAGCGCTTCTTCAGCTGGGAGCCGACCTGCAAGCCGAAGATCGGGACCAGTACACAGTGCTCCAGTGGACGGGCTACAGAGGCAAGGTAGAGGCATTGCGCCAGCTGGCAGATTACGGGGCCGACGTGCGGAGCCGGTCCAGGGATGGCGCAACAGTGCTTCATATTGCAGCCGCATGCGGGCGTGTGGATGCGATGTGGGCGCTGCTCGACTTAGGGGCGGATATCCTGGCAAAAGATCTGAAGGGAGCGACGCCGTTGCACTGGGCAGCTGGTGCCGGGCAGGTGGAGGCAGTACAGTGCTTACGTGGAACGGCGGTCGACGTTGAAGCTCAGGATGCCGACGGCTTCACTCCGCTTCTGTGGGCATTCCGGGAAGGGCGTATGGAGACGCTCAGGGCACTTGTCGAACTAGGGGCGGAAGTGCACGTGGAGGACCAGGACGGAGTGACGCCACTTCTTCTGTCTGCTACGAATGGGCGGCTGGATGCCATCAGAGCACTCTTCAGCTCGCAGGCTCCGCCTGATCCTCGCGGTAGGCTGCCGCTGAATGCAGCGGCCAGCGCCGGCCAGCTGAAGGCTGTGCGAACGTTGGTCGAGCTAGGGGCGGACCTGGAAGCAGCAGATAGGAATGGTTGGACACCTCTGACGAGCGCGGTCCGTTCTGGACAGCTGGAGGCCATCCAGCTGTTGGTGCAGTTGGGTGCAGACGTGCATGCCGGCGATAGGGAGGGATCTGCGGCGCTTGCATGGGCGGTGCGTGGAGGCAATGCAGAGGCAATCCGATCCGATGCAACGTCTGAGGCTTGGAGCGCTGGGAGTGCTGGGAGCGCGCTTCACATCGCAGCCTCCGAAGGGCGGCCACAAGCGATACGGGCATTGGTGGAGCTTGGCGCCGATCTGCGTGCCAGGAACGGAACGGGAGGTACACCGCTACACGTTGCTGCAGGAGCTGGGCAAGATGAGTCGGTCATCACGTTAGCAGAGATGCTGAGCGACATGGAGGACCGAGACCACAAGGGAGCTACGCCACTTCACTGGGCAGTCGGCGCACAGGAACTCCAGGTCGCGAAGGTTCTGTCGGAGATGGGAGCGGATGTCCAGGCCTTGACTAAAGACTGTAGCACGACACTGCATGTCGCCGCCGCAACTGGAAATGTCGAGGTGGTTCAGCTGATGACTGCATTTGGGGCTGACGTGCTAAGTCGGGCTGGGGATGGCACGACACCGCTTCATCGGGCAGCAGGTGCGGGACAGAGCGAAGTGATTCGCGTACTGGTGGAGTTGGGATCCGGCGTGAACGCTCAGGATGGCACGGGAGGTTCACCGCTTCATTGGGCGGCTCGCTCGGGGCGGCTAGCGGCGCTAAAGGCTTTGACGTCGCTTGGGGCAGATGTGCAGGCGAGGGATAAGAAGAGGTGCACAGCACTTCACTTTGCCGCCGCAAAAGGGCAGATGAAGATGATGACGGTGTTGACAGATCTTGGGGTTGATGCACAAGCGCAAGACGAGAAAGGAGCTTCGCCATTGCACTGGGCGGTTCGTTCTGGGGAGGTGCAAGCCATCCGAGGGCTGAAGAGTCTCGGAGCCGATCTGCAAGCCCGGGATGAGCACGGGCGCACGCCCCTTCACTGGGCTGCGCAAAAAGGTGACGTGGAAGCAATGCGGACTTTGGAGGCGCTCGGGGCAGATGTGTGCGCCAGGGATTTCAATGGGGCCGCAACACTTCATTACGCAGCATGCTGTGGTGATGTGGAGGCAATACGCATTCTGCTGGTGCTTGGGGCCGATTCACAAGTGCAAGCTCAGGACGGAAGTACGGCCCTGCACTGGGCAGCTAGAGAAGGGCAGGTAGAGACTATTCAAGCTCTCGAGGAATTAATGGATGCCGGCGTGCATACCTACGCATATGATGGATCAACAGCGCTTCATTGGGCAGCGCGAGGAGGGCATGCAGAGGCGGTGCGAGCACTTGTTATGTTGGGGGCTGATATACAGGCTAAAGCGCAGGTTGGAGCCACAGCGCTGCATTGGGCAGCGGCATGTGGTAAGGAAAAAGTGTTGCACACACTGGTTGAGATGGGAGCGGATTTGCACGCCCAGACTGAAAACGGGGCGACTGCACTTGATGCAGCAGTGGAGGCTCGCCAAATCGAAATCGTGAATCAGCTGGCGGAGCTGCAGCTTTGGTCGCTTGGTTGTAAACAGGAGCAATCGGGGAAGAAAGTGAGAACAAATGAGACCAAAAAAACGAATGGTGCCCCTCTACTGTGTGAAGGGTGAGGCGTGTGATTTAGGATCCATGATGTGGATCAGTTACTTTTTTGTTAGCGCCAGCTGTGCCAAACGAGCAACGGAAAGTCTGGAGTATCGGTGCATGTTGTTTGATTGCTCTTCAAATAGTCCCTGCAGATACACTGAATAAGCCTGTCAGCGATGGGCAGATCCACTAGTGCTTGGGTGCCACCTTCGTTGGATAACAAGCGAGCATCTAGCTATGAAGTAAATGACAAAGTTATAGTCGAGTCACAAATGAGAAAGTTGCCGGCACTACGGATTCATTGAAGCTAGTACCTATTCGTGCGTCCTTGTCATCATTCAGTGAGGTGAAAAGGAAATAGATACCCAATCAGTCCTGTCCCTGCACGACGTGGATGCACGTACGGAGGTACAGCATCAGTGTTTAATTGTCAATTAAGGTACATAAAAGATCTCATTCACGGTGGCTAATTTCGTATCCACGAGTTTCGGCGCACCCTTCATTGTAGTGTTTGATTTGGTTCATTGTGCATTGTACACTGTATTGTCAAATTCGGCTATTTAGGGTTAAAATACAAGGGGGGTCTCAAGGGTCGGCCGATCGCGGCCGGAGGCGATCATGATCACGGCCGGGTAAATAATGACCCAGACAGTAAAAATACCGCCGGGAGCGCCAAGAATTCCAGTGAGGGCCTCAACAAGGTGAACACATATCGCCGAGCATTGAATTAGAACAATTTTGCATACCAATTGTTTCCGGTACATAAATAAATAAAGACAACCTTTCCAGGTTGTGGGAATGTTTATAGGGGAGCCTAGCCCCTCTTCCGGTGCATATTTAATTTGCGAGAACACACGAGTGTGTCGCTTGCGCGAACATATTGATGGGGAAAGTCACAGCGACGAAGAGGGAGAAGCAAGGTGAACAAGGCTTCAAGGCTTACCTCTTGCAAATATGGAAAGTAACATGCGAAGACAAGGACTCTACCTGCATGTGATCGAGAGACAAGGGAGAGGGATTCGACCTAACTTGATAAAGGAACCGAAACAAACGAAAGCGCGTTGAGAAGCCTCAAGGTCGTTGCCACGAAATTTGCTCTTCGGATCTTAGTTGCGCGAGGATTCAAGGAAGTTTAAAGTCGCTGAAATAACGATATGTCGGGCTAACAGAAGAGCATGCACACGCAATATCTCACGGGGATGCAATCTTGCCAGTTTTGAGTCAAACCGATCTAGGGGCGAGCGTTTCTTGGAGGGGAAGATTGTAGATTCGACGTATAATGGCATCTGTCCGTAAATGACGAATTGTGAATGGGGGAAAGATCTTACCTGCGTTTTGGACCCCCAAAGGTTTTGGAGTTAGTAGCCCCCCCAATCTTGGACATACTCCATTTATGTAGGAGTCGGCTGTAACACTCATACTTAACAGATATGTGAGACTACTGATGGGTCATATACGGAACTGCATATATGACTAACTGCCTGGGTATTGCTAGGTCACCTCTTTAGACATAGGAACTGCTATGTCTAGACTCAATGCATATTACTTGCAGTAAGAATTAGGTTATATTAACTTTGACGGTTATTACTCTAGAAAACTCAACTGTTTCTTTGGCCTTGGCCATTACTTATTCACTCAGCTCTCTGAGGTAATCCTAGTCAGCATGGCCAAGTCTCATCAACCTATTGTCTACACTATCATATGCTTCTACTACATTATCATGCAGCATGATGTGTCAGTATTTTAGTATGACACATTATTACACAGTACAGTAGTACTGTGTACTCCCACGAAGGGGGGTCCTTTCCTCGACAGGGGTCTCGGGCACTGATACTGTAAGGCGCGTATGACACTGTTGGCATGTATGACACTGCAAGTCATCCGCGCATGACACTGCATGTTGTCCTAGCACAATTTCGGGGGTGGGGACGCACGAACCGAGCACACCGGTGCACTCAGCGCCACCCCGATTCTAATTATATGCTTCATGCTCTCAGCTTGAATTAAGAAGGATTGCACCTGGAACTTCCCTTCGCAGAATCTGGCAGGATCCACTTTGGACACCGTTACCCTGTAGTTTTTTATATCATTTGACACGCGTTTTTACATACGTTTGATAAAATTGACATTAAAATCTTAAATTGGCATTTTCACTAGTGAAGACGAGTCCCCAATAAAGATTCGGACAATTTTTGACTTCCTCGAACAGCTAGCCAGACGTGACCCCATTACGCACCACCGCACTCCCGGAGGCACTTCGGGAAATGCGTGCGATTACGAGAGCGGGAATCAAGGCGGAGATACCACTTAAGAGGGGGGGGGGGCAAGAGGGGGCCCGCTGCCGCTGGTAAAACATCGCACCAAGGTACTAAATATTGCAGAATTATAGTGAGCCTGTGGCACAAGTTGGACCACCGAAGATGACACACCGGATAGGCCATCTGACTGTACATGTCAGTCAAGATTTCTAGCAGTTTGATGTTGCATCCCTCAAGCATATCATAGAATACTTACAAAAATTTTGAGAGAGAAGTTATGATCAGCTATATTGTTAGAGTCTTTCTCCCTGACACTATGTCAAATGCCTCTCTTTCCATTGGTGACAAACATACATTTGGGCTTCATGCCACCCACATCATATACGAGACAACGACACTCCACGCCAGTGAGAATTCATCAATTATAGTTGCACCATGAAATCAAGTGAGCCATGTCCCTCCTGACACAATCCAAGCTACTTGAGGCGTCCACGATGTGCTTATTTGCAGCCACAAGAAGCTGTAAGGACAGCCTGAGGATCAGCATGATCCCCGGTGCTCTCATCTTTGTGTCCAAATAGGACCTCTCGACCCTTGAACACATATAGGCCTCCCTGCTGTACTGCATCCCTTGGTGCAGGAGGTGCCAATGGCTTGAAATTTTGTGTTGCGCTCTTCAATCCATCAGTTCCTCGTGTCTGCCAGTCCCACAATACCACACTGTTTAGGCATCTTGCAGCTCTAGGAGTTGGCTTGCTTATTGTGCTATTATTCCTGCAGGGAAAGTTTCTAAGATTCTCATTAAGCTTTGTGTTTGTATCCCAAGTTTTTTTCTCTTCAAGATAGGACTCAAACCAAACGCAGGAAGGCGAGCACGAGATGCACTACACGGGGCAAATAGATATATGATGCTTGATCGCCAGACGTAGTGATTGCTGAGAGTTACAAGTATATGGTGTTTCACATTTACCTGCAGAGCATCTGCGGTTTTTTTATTGAAGAAAAGTCGTTGCACACTCTCTACTACCACAGGATCGAAAAACCAGCCTTCCTCTCCAGTCAAATCACCATAAAGCTCAAGAGCCTGCACACAACACAGATCGAAGTCAATCCATACTTGTCTTCACTTTCACTGCTTACTCAAAACACAACCAAACAGTTGAGAAGAGATTTAATTAGATGCATGTCTAGATTTCTTTAAATCATCCTTTTATATGCATATCAGAACATACGAACAGCAATATAAATTACCCGCGTGAATTCATAAGTGGCCAAGCAAGGAGCTGGTGCTGGACTGACACGTGCTTCTGGCAACTGGACACAAGACCAGGTTAAACCGAATCCAAGCTGAGGATAATAATGGCCACTGTTAGTGGAAGCATCCACAAAATATCCTTGACAATCAACCTATGCCAGTGCATCCGGGAAAACGGACCCATTTATTGAACCGCATAGTTGATAAACCTTGAACCACTCTCTCCAAATAGGTGGACCTGGTTCAAACTCCTTTGTGCGCCCGCTGTGACCCACTACACATATCTGTGAAAAGAATGTTTTGAAATGCAGTACAAGCCCTTGTGCCAACACTTTCATCTTAAAAGAATGCAAGCATGACCACTAAGGAAACACGAAAGCTTCTTTAGCTCTTAATATGCTTTACACACGAATCATAGGATGGGTGACACTTTGAGGATTTTCAACAAGCCAGAACACCTGTTGAATTTGAGCAGATCCCAATATGAATTATTATTTAGTGAAGAAGCAAGAAATCCTAATGGATTGCCCCTACAACTGGGTTCAGACACTTCAAGGACTTGCAGTATGAAGGATAGCTCCTACTCCAAGGACAGCCCCTTTGAGATTCCTAAAGCAGGCTACTAGTGTGATCTGACTGAAAAATCAGAGTTGCCAATAAACTGGCTTTGTACTATCATGGCTTGACACGCATAGATTTGCATGCTGTTGGTGCCAGGGCAAGACGGCGCGAATAGTGCCTTAATAACATCAGAAACGCAGGGAAAGAGCAACGACAAAGGAATGAGGAAAGTACGGTGGTTAAAAGTGACACCTTGTATGCGCTGCGGGTCTGATCCACATACAAGCACTCCACGGGGAACAGAACCTGCAGACAGTCCTCCCCACATCGCCGGTCATTTGCATAAAAAAGAAATAGTAAGAGGCAAGGGTATTTATGCTGTCACCGCAAAGGGCACGCTTTTTTCAAACAACTTGTAAATCTGAGGTTTAGCTGATGCTGCAAAGGTCCGAAGCGCTCACCCGAGTAGCGAATTCTCGAGCAGACTCTGGGCTACCAATACCCACGCAGACTAGCTGAACACCAGCTTCGTCCAGTGCGGGCTTCATCTTGGCAAGCTCTTGAGCCTGCTCCCAGCTGTGCCCGGCCACGCGCAAGGACCACAGACTCTCACACGTCTCTAAAGGACCAATTGTCTGCATGTTAATGAATGGGTTGTAAGCTGGATGGTTGGCGACTTTCAGCTGTCATGATGGTACGAAAAAATGGAGCATACCAGAAGGGTCATCCGAAATGCTGCTCTTCCGCGCATACCACCATGCGCCCCAGCAATCACAGAAGAGTTCGTCAGCACTGGTTACCGAGACAGCATGTAAACTTGCTGGAACAAAGGATGTGAGATACACGGAACCAATGTGCGTATCCAGATTGGCTGGACCTGGAAACCGCCGAATGCTCATCGACTCACTAAAGCAAAGTAAGCAACCAGATATCCTCAAGATCGTTTTATGTCCTCACGGAACGCAATGAAAAGGAATCTGGAAGGAAACCAGAGAATTTTCGCGCCCAAAGCAAAGGTTTGGTGCTGACCCTAAGCAGTGCAAAAACGACGGTTTGTTCTTCGCCCCAAGACGGCAGCCTCAATTCTTCTCCATTCGCCTTCACGAGAGGCACTCCTTCAAGGGGGAAAGCTTCCGCGAGCGAGGCATTGACTCGTGTCCCAGTTCCGTTGCAAGACACTCGCGTCGCTGAAAACCCCTGTCGTACGCAAGGGATGCCGAATAAGAGCGCCCAAACGAAGGCAAAGGCAGCTCCACAAGCACGAACGTGGGTTACTAGTTGAAGTGAAATTTACTTTGTGTTCAGCGCGCTTGCACACAAGGTTTGACTTTTCCATGATTGAAGAATTATCTGACACACATTCATGACGAAGCACTAACAAAGTCCTTCGCACTCACCCCATGCGATTCCCTGGACTTAGCAACACGAGCAACGCTTGTCATGACACCACCCGTGCAACGCGGGACGCTGGCGAAAACAGATCGACGCGGAGATTGCCGCAGCCCTGGATGAAGGCATGTGTTCGGCACTCTGCAGGTAGCTTGGGGAGCTATTGCAGCGAGCATAATGCACGTGCTTTGTGTATACACACACCAGGGCGATCAACGTTTTCTAACATTTCGTTGAAAAACGCGAACACAGGAAAATGATGTGAGATGACGTGGCAGATGATGACCTGGAAGTCCACGTGTCATTGCATAATTTGCGTCAATTCTCGAACTCCTTGAGTTGGTGGTCCCGTTCATCACACAGTTTCCTCCCCTCGGCCTCCGCACATCGGAGGCGAACACATGAAACAAACTGAATGTGAAAACCGGCCAGCTGGCCTCACAGGAGAACGTGGTAGAAACAACAGTATAGATCGAGCCCCTAAAAAGAACCTAAACCCGGCACAACCTACTCTTGTTCCCAGAGCTTATGGACTAAATTAGACGACTTAGGACTTGTAACGTTCTGGGGTCCATTTCTCCGAGCCTCTTCGATCAACTGTAACGTCGACCCTCGCGTGTCGCAGGCCGCGCAGCGGCCGCGCTCGGAGAAACTCTGGCAAGAGTGTCACGGCACAACCAATACCAATAATGAAGGCGCGGTGCTTTGGAGCTTGGACCCTCACGTCTCCGCCTCTCCTGTATCAATATGCAATTGCACAATGTCGAATAGATTAAAGGGGGGTACAAACGGTGCGCCGAAATTATCACCCGGCCCTCACTGTTAGCCGCGTCACAATGCGATGATAATTTGTGACGACGGCTCACAATCGCCGAAAATTACAGAAAGACGATTACAGCGACGATTCAGAGCGGCCCGCAATCAAAACGATTTTCCCCGTAAATCAGACCTATTTGCGCCACTCGCAACTTCTCATTTTAGTTTTCCCGCGACGCTAAGCGAAAAGGGTTGCAGTCGCTATAGATATGTATCCGGACTGCATCTGAAACTTCATTTTGTTTGTTGTCCAAGAATAACACGGCTAGGAAAGCATGCAGTATGGATTATCAACCTAGTAGTTCTTGCGTGGGCGCAACGTTAATATCAGTTGATAAAACTCATGGAGACAGTGACTTTAGCCCCCCCCACTGTAAGGGGGTGGCAGTCCTGTCCGCCTGTGTCACCCCTCGACCCGCGGTGCCGTCTTGCCTGGCACGGTCATCCTCAGCTCACAGAATAAAACACTCTCCGTATGTTATTCAATTATCTTCGCACTGTGAAACCCGAGGCACCCGCCTGACAGCTTGCTCTAGGTTTCTGTGATATATATATATCCGCCCGACTCCGTCAATCATATATATATATCTCACTGTTTCCATCAGGTTATCGGTTCACCACTTAGTGGGTGTTTCGATTTTCACTGCTCTGAGATCCCGCGGAACAAGCGGCCGCTTGCAGCGAATCCAGCTGCTTGCACGAGCTGAGCGCATTGCCAGCTTCTCCACCACCAGCCGCGTGTTTTTTACGGCACCGGCCCTTTTCCTCGAGCGGAGCCAGCTCCCGGAATTCGTGCGGCATTCGCACAACCGACAAACCAACATTCCACGCTACGTTCTTCCAGACATGAGCGCGGACCGCATCTCCCTCGGCAGCCGCCTTCGTGCTGCGAGGGAATCACCTGGAGGGCATTCCTCCGCCAGCCCCAATTCATCGGCTAGCCCTGACCGTGGCGGCTCTGGCGGACCCGATTGTGCGCATGTCACAGTTGACCGCCAAGCCGACCCCAGTCTCTCGGGCGGCCACCTCTGCTGAGTTCCACGCTGACCCCACGGTTTGGGTGTCCACGCCTGTGAAGCCCTCCCAGCGTACGGAATTCGCCGACAAGATCGATTACGCCTTCTCCTACGGCGAGGAGTTGGCCAAGCTTCTTCGGACACATGGCTTCAAGAGCTCCGTTGGCCTTACTCTTGATGGACCCGATGCTGAGTCGGACTTCGCGGTTTTACTCGCCAACATGAACCATGTTTTCGGGCCAATTTCTCGTGACGACGTCGCCAAGCTTCTGGATCTGGACAGCGAGTACACGGACTACCACATCGTCCTCAACGAGCTCATGTACGCCGTCCTCCCCACGGTTCTCCGCTCCACCGCCCTCACCCTGTATGAGAAGTCCGTGGAGTTCCATCCCCGCGATGGCCGCTGCGCATTGCAGCGCCTTCGTTTCCATGTGGAGGGCATCGGGGATCCCGACGAGCATCGCTTCTGGGTGCGCCTCAGAGCGACCATTCTCGACGAGACCGTCGACCCCGCGCCACAGCTTGCTGCCTTCCGCACTCTGGCCGACAAGAACAAGAAGGTCAACCCGCAGTACAGCGACGCCAACATGGTGTCTGACCTCTACAGCGTCCTTCGTGCCTCTGCGGCCGTCTCCCCCCACGTCACGCCACTTTACCTGGTGGTGTTACGCGACCTTGGGGCCAACGTCCCCTTCACCTTCGCCGCCCTCACCTTGCGCATCTCCAAGGTCTTCCGCGACGAATTCCCCTTGGCCCGCCTCTCCGCGCCTTCCCCTCCGACATCTGGTGGTGCTGGGCGCGGTGGTGCTGGCGGCGGTGGTGGCAGGGGCGGTGGCGGCAGTGGTGGCGGTGGCAAGCCCACCGTCGGCTCCATGCATGCTCTCGGCTGGAAGAAGTTGGCGCCCCCCGTCGGTGAGTGGAAGCCCGTGAGGAATGCCCGCTACCTGCAGTGGGAGGGCACCGGACTCGTGTGTGTCACCTGCTTCCGCCTGTGGGCGGTGACCACGGGCCACCTTGACACCGAGGGTGTGTGTCCCTACTCTTGTGCGGCATCCTTCGCTCCGGGGCGGGCGCCCGCAACCGCCCCCGCGGCGGCCCCTCCTCCTCCGATGTCGGCGTGGCCGCCTGCGCCACCGCCAGCACCCCGTGCCAACTCTTTGCAGGCATTGGAGCCCCCGCCACTGGACGACTCCACTCAGCCGGGTCCGGCAGCCATGTCCGTCCGATTCTCGGGCGTGGACCTCTGTGATGAGCAATCCGACGAGGTGGAGCCTGACGCGGCGCCACCGGCTTTCCATGCCGTCCACGATGACGACGACGAGGTGGACTGGCCGGCATTCCGCTCGTCACCTGTGTGGCTTCCGTCTTTCTCCGGCGGCGCAACTGCAACGGTGTCGATCACCGACGTCACACCGTCCGGTGCATCGGCAGAGAACCCTTAGAGCATCGAGACCCCTGCCCCTCAATCCTACGTAGAGCCACTGTTCTGAGTCAGCTGCTTGGCATTCTTGTTAGCTGGACATTAAAAGTCCCCTGGACTTATAACATTTGTATCTCTAGGGTTTAGGGTTGGGTGCTGCCTTGGCACCTCACCTCTTCGGGGTGAGGTGGTGTCATGGAGACAGTGACTTTAGCCCCCCCCACTGTAAGGGGGTGGCAGTCCTGTCCGCCTGTGTCACCCCTCGACCCGCGGTGCCGTCTTGCCTGGCACGGTCATCCTCAGCTCACAGAATAAAACACTCTCCGTATGTTATTCAATTATCTTCGCACTGTGAAACCCGAGGCACCCGCCTGACAGCTTGCTCTAGGTTTCTGTGAGATATATATATCCGCCCGACTCCGTCAATCATATATATATATATATCACTGTTTCCATCAAAAACGTTGACTATCAAAGATTTATCCGAACATACCAACTAAATAAATTGTTGACTTAAACGGTTAGTAGTAGTGGTTTCTCAACGGTTAGTAGTATTTAACCTATTTATTTCCCAACGGTTACATACGTCAATATTATTTTCTCAACGGGTAGCAGTTATTATTTCTCAACGGTAAGTAGTAGCATTTCTCCAGAATGAAAACACGCGAGCGCTGCGTAATGCAAGCCGTCTTAAATCATGCTTTAATTGTCCTTTATTTCTCATTCAATGGCCTTCATTTCTGATCCAATTATGATTCATTGCTGGTGTAATCTCCTTTATTTCTGGTTAAATCCTGCTGTAATCTCCTTTATTTCTCATTAAATCATAATTTATTTCTGATGCAATTCTGCTTCAATGGCCTTCATCCCTGCTTTAATTGAAGCGGGAATAAAGCGTTTATGTGCCGTGAGTGCGGCGTGGGCGGCGTGTTGGCATATCTCGCAGCCTCGGAATCAAAAACTAACGCTCTGCGGCGTGACGCCATGGTAGCGGTCGATCTGGCGGAGGCAACCATGATGGAGAAGGATTATAGGGGCGGAGTGAGGCAAAGAAAGCGAGAGGAAGGCAGTAGTGGGCGGTCAAGAAATGCGCGGGTCGTCGATACAGCAGCCGAAAGGATTCGCAGAAGTCCAGGAAGTCGTGTGGCAGAGGCGGTTAATACGCAGCGGTGTGGGATCCAACCAGAATACGTAAACCAATCCAACGTTAAATCCCGTAAAAAAAATGCGTCCCAAGGTGCCGTAAATCAACCCACAGCAATTAGGCCATATATACCCGTGACTGCCGGTACTCTCACGAAAGGAGCGCCTCACTCCATCCCAAGCGTCTGGACTTAGCCACTCATATCGGCAACCTCGCAGTGGCTAAATAAAGCGTAAGTGGGGCCAAACCTGCTAGATATATAGTTGGGCAGTAATATATCTGTGTAAGTTGGTTAAACCCTGATATAGAGGGTTTCCGGGATCAGAACGGCAAAGTGTCTCGATATAAAACCGAGTAATGTCTACATAAATACCTGACTGAGTTTCGCACCTACGGGTGACGGTCACCCAGCCTACTATAGGATGTGACAAGTGACAGTTGTGTGTCACAGTGTCATATCCAGCAAGTGTCACCAACTTTCATTCTCGGAGCTTTCGTTTGCGGGCTTCACCCGTATTCCCACGCACTGTTTTCTGTTAGGAACTGCAAAAAGCGACAGGAATTGCAAAAGCCGACATGCGATGGTTCTGTAAAAGACGACACTGGAAAAGTTTTGAGCTTGACCTAAGGCTAAGCATTATCGATCATGAACGCCGCTCGCATGTATGCGCTCCCACCTACTGGATTTTCATCATGAGTGTTAATTCTCACGTCACGCCTCCCTTGGGGGCTCACAATCGCATTCGACTAGACACGATTTTTTCACGCGACGTCGGGTCTCGTTATAGACCGACGCCGAATTCTCCGGGAGTTGCCCTCTCGGCTCCGGACCGGACTCGCGCTGCGGCTGTCCAGAATTCTACTTGGGACGTCGACATCATCAAGAGAATCTCTCGCGACGCCTTGGGATCCAAGGAGGACACCTTTCATGGAGACGAAGTACGCCGTAACACGCTCTGGACGTCCATTATGAAGTCTTTGCAGCGCGCGTTCGAGCAGAAGGACCCCACCAATGCCGCTCTTTTTGATTTGGCAGACGCGACGAAGGAGGTCAACGCCATCTTCAATGCAATCCTCTTCTCGACTTTGACTTCGTTAACTTCTCCAAGTTCGCCGGCACGACGTTGGGTTGAAGCCTCGGGACGGGCTTCGCCTCAGGATGGCAAGCGTGCTCTTCTCGAGGTGACCAAGAGGTTGATCCCTCGCGTGGTTCGACCTCTTGGGCATCACGAAGAGCTTTGCTCTATTTATTTCGGCGACAAGAAGGACCCCGACCCCCTTATCCAGGACTTCGACGCATGCCTGACCGCTATTGGCAACGGCGCTTCTGGGCCTCTCGACGACATGATGGCCAAGAAGCAGCTTCTGGCTTCCCTCGACCCCGAGTTCCACGACAAGGTCATTACCCCACTTCGTCTCGACGTTGAGTTGGCCAAGGTCGAGCTCGAGGACATCTACGGTCGCCCACATCCTCGAGATTTGGGATGCCAACACCGGCAAGCGCAAGCACGTGCCCTTCGTGGACAAGTCGAACGTCCTGTACTCTGGTCTGCCGTCCGACGTTGACGTGAAGGCCCTAATCAAGGACTTTCAATTCCACATCGACGCCGCCAACAAGGTGCTTGCCACACTATCCGACGAGAGTGCGACCGACGAGCCGCCGACGAGGTGGCCGGCTCCTTCTACGGGCAAGCCTTCGGGCAAGCCAGGTGTGCACTTTCCACCCTCCTCCTGGCGTGACCGCCAGAGCCGTCGGGAAGATGGAAAGTTTCACGGCCGAGGGCGTAATTGGAAGCACCGCTTTGGCACTTCGCCCCTCCCCAAGGGCGGGAATTGGTCTCTCACAAGGCCGCGGGCGCCGCGACGAGAAGCATTTCGGCATGCACTCCGTGTCGTTCCACGTCGTCTCCAAAGCCTTCGTTCCGGAGTGTGTCCGATGCCCTCCGGGGTTTATTTGGCATGACTCCGCGAATTGTCCCACCGCCGACATCGAGTGCGACAAGTGCGTAATTGAGCAAGCCGACGACGCCGACGGCCTCGTGTCCGCCTTCCAGACCGCGTTCGACACTGAGAACGACACGGCCTTTGCTCGACTCTGTGCTCAGCATGATCATCCCTTGGTTCGGCAGGACGAGGAGCCCTTCACGTTCTCCGAGGACTTTGACGTGGGGCTCCGTGCACAGTACGCGGGATTAACGCCCACCCAAGCCTCACTCCTTGCTACCCGCGTGCATGAAGCACGCACCGCTCTCCGTGAGCTCAAGCAGGTGGCTGGTGGTGCTGAGTCCGACTCTCAGCACTTTCCGATGGTCCACTTCGGTTCGGCCACGCCCTCCGTGATCGACGATGCCGTCGTAGAGCATGAGCCGGAAGTGGCGATCGAGGCCGAAGGGGACGCGGTGATTTACCCGAAGCAGTTCGTTGACGGTGAGCCGCCCTTCGAGCAATCCTTTATGGACAACATGTCTGTACAGTTGGGCTTCTTTGAGCCCGCCCCAGAAGTGTCAGCTAATTCTTTCAATCCCCTCCCTCCGTATATTTCTTCCACGCATGATTCCACTAGCGTGGCTGACACGGAGTCCGACGACGGGGACTTGCATGATGCCGCCCCACCACCTGCTCCACGGGTTGGTAGTGTATGGGCAACTTCAATCGGCACATTCCACTAGAACAAGGTTTTTGCTTAAGTTTGCTTAAGTTTGCTTAAGTTTTCTTAAGTTTGCTTAAGTTTTCTTAAGTTTGCTTAAGTTTGCTTAAGTTTGCTTAAGTCGGTATAAATCGGTAGAATTATATACCCGATGACATAGGAATGTCACCAAGCCCGCTTCAGGAGGCCCCAGGGTTCACGCGAGAGCCCCAGAATGACTGGCGCGATGCCAGGAGATATGACTCGGAGAGGCTGGGTTTGTAAAAGGCCAAAGCTTTGTCTGGCAGTCGACGATGAGTAATTATACACATCAGCGGATCACTGATCGGTGGTGGTATAAGCGTATAATAAACCATGTGATGGGTGTTCGTGCGATGGACGCAGTCACGCAGACGGGTGATGTCATGTCATCGATCGTGGCCTACGCTACGATGAGGTTCAACATTTATATCCATATCGATTATGAAATACTTCAAACTTGCGGCGTGACACAGTTGAGAAGTTGCAAGTTCAAAATTTGACTTGGTCAACCTCACTGGGCCGTTCTTGAAGAGATTTACGCTCGCGCTTGGAACGCTTTTTGGCTTTGGGAAGTTTCGACGACATGGCGCTCTTCGATTTTCTTAGAGTAAAATAGTCATTTATTTCCGTTATATTATATGGTAACATGACATTTTTGTAGCTACGCTTAAACAAACGCGTTTGCACTCGAGTTTTCTCTTCTCTACAAAATCACAGATCGGCAGCCCCTTTGCAAGCGAGAAAACCGCTACTCTAACGGCGTTTTGGACTTTACCGGCGTTCTCCTCGCGGAAAACCACCACATGATGATATTTACATCACTTCATTTGGTCAATTTTTCGAAAAGATGGAGGCACACTTGGCAAGCAACCCTATCTTTTTGGCGACAGTTTTTGTCAGCTGCCAATTCGTTCGTGGCATTAGCTCAAACAGAGCGCCAAACCTGCGGTTTGGAGATCTCGGTGAAAACCCGAGATGCCACACAATAGAAGAGTGTTTCCTTACACTCATTGACTTACCCTCTCCTTTTTGAAAGATTCGCAGGTTTTCAGGCCCTTCGATAGCGGGAAAACCGCTATTTTGACAACTAATTGGACTTCACGAGCGTTCTCCTCGCGGAAAACTACCCTTAGAGTACCCCATGTTTGTTTGATTTGAGTATCTCTTCGAAAAGATTTGGGAACACTTGGCAACCCTATCTTTTAGGCGACAGAATTTTTCAGTTTGTATTGCGATAGTGGCATTAGCTCAAACAGAGCGTCAAACCTGCGGTTTGGAGATCTCGGTTGAAACCCGAGATGCCACACAATAGAAGCTTGTTTTTTCACGCGTTGTACTAACCCTCTCCTTTTTGAAAGATTCGCAGGTTTTCAGACCCTTTAATAGCGGAAAACCCGCTATTCAAAGGAATATTTCGACCTCACGAGCGTTCTCCTCGCGAAAATTCACGTGGATTAGACCCCATGTTTGTTTGATTTGAGTATCTCTTCGAAAAGATTGGGAAACACTTGGCAACCCTATCTTTTAGGCGACACATTTTTTCAGTTTGCATTGCGATAGTGGCATTAGCTCAAACAGAGCGCCAAACATGCGGTTTGGAGATCTCGGTAAAAACCCGAGATGCCACACACTAAAGGTATGCTTCTATTCCTTTTTTCCCTCTCCTTGACCTTTCCATTTCTTTAGTCTTTGAGTTCTAACATCTTGGTTGGATGCCCATAGGTACAAGACTCTTACAAGACTCAAGCAAAGGCGGAGCTCCAGCAGTGGATTGTGCGGAGGGATGCCGAGCCTCTCAACGGGGGAGGCCCCGAGCTCCCTGTCAACCGCCAGTGAACAAGTATCTGGCGCCCGAGCAGCCCCCCCGCGCCTGCCGGGAGGGCAAAAAACCGTAGCTTGTAGCTCAGTAGGGGCAAAGTTGCGATGCCCATAGTGGTTGTGCATCATTTGCAAGCTTCAATGTCCGCGCCGTGGTGACTGCGTGGTGTTATAAGTTGTTACTTGTTGGCCACGGTGTTATAAGTTATTATAAATTGTTATAAGTTGTTTACAACCGTAGGGACAAGGTGCCGGTGGGTCGGGAGCGGCGTGCGCGAGTCCTGATTCAAGGCTCGAGGCGCGCCCCCCTGTACCCGTGGCTAATTGTAGCATGTCATTTTCGTTTGGGGTGGAAGTGGATTCCAGCCGGTGGGTTAGGAGTGGCGTGCGCGTGTCCTTGTGATTCAAGGCTCGAGGCGCGCCCCCGGACCCGTGGCTCCACTTGTAGATATGTAGTGGTTTGGTATGGGGTGATAGTAAAACATATCTATACATCTATCCATTTATGTATCGCGTATATGTCCGGTTCACGGGGAGAAACGATCGATGCAAAGGTGTGGCGGACCGAGCGTGGGCGCATATGGGTTGGGCCCCTTGAATATGTTTGGTGCGGTGTGAGGACAACTCCTCTGACACGCGACCAGAAGAAGGGGATGTGGCCTGTGGGTTGTATGTGGTTGTTTTGGGTCGGTGCGGCAGACCGTGGGCGCATGTGGGTAGGGCACACTGCATATATATGGTGCGGTGTGAGGACAACTCCTCTGACACGCGACCGGAACGAGGGGGTGTGCCCTGTAGGATCTATGCGGTTGTTTTGGGTTGGTGCGGCAGACCGTGGGCGTAAATGGGTAGGGCACATTGAATATGTATGGTGCGGTGTGAGGACAACTCCTCTGACACGCGACCGGAACGAGGGGGTGTGCCCTGTAGGATCTATGCGGTTGTTTGGGGTTGGTGCGGCAGACCGTGGGCGTAAATGGGTAGGGCACACTGAATATGCATGGTGCGGTGTGAGGACAGCTCCTCCGACACGCGACCGGAACGAGGGGGTGTGCCCTGTATGTATGCGGTTGTTTGGGGTTGGTGTGGCACACCACGCGTGGGCACATGTGGGTTGGGCACACGGAATATGTATGGTGCGGTGTGAGGACAACTCCTCCGACACGCGACCGGAACGAGGGGGTGTGCCCTATAGGATGTATGCGGTTGTTTGGGTTGGTG
>LGRX02034002.1:0-21056 GCA_001247695.2 Cymbomonas tetramitiformis
ATGATATGCGGCCCTTCTCTGTGACCCTTAGATATGATATGCGGCCCTTCTCTGTGACCCTTAGATATGATATGCGGCGCTTCTCTGTGACCCTTAGATATGTGCCCGCTTGTAGCGTCTGGTCAGCAGTGGTGGCTGGCAGGACGCTAGAGCTGCACCACTTAAACTGGTCCGTTCATTTTTAACAGGGGTAATTTCCCGAATCTGACAGTCCATATCAAAAAGCCGACATCCTAGAGATCAAAATACGATATATTCCTTCGTCGCTCCCCCAGAAATGTCTTCGGACCTTCCGATGTTTACGATCTGAAAATATTGGACGGCTCAACTTTAGTTGGGCACCCCTACAGGACGCCAGGAGGGCAGTTTGCAGGCAGCGTCTGGAGAACTTCTTCTACTCTGCCTCACCCTCGGGGCCCTTGATACCGGCAGCCTCCAAGCTGAGACGCGCCACACCGAGGGCAGCCATCTGTCAAGCGCAGCGATGTGAGCCATCACGGGGCACTCACCACATAGGCCCGCTGACCCTCATACGGAGTGATGACGCCGATCTGGCTAGGATTAACGCCGCTCTTCAAAAAGGTGGTGACGATCTTCTCACAGGCGCCCGCTTCGGTGCGATTAAGGTATGATGTTCCACTCGCGCTAATCTCTTCCTGGCCCATCTGCACGTAGAAGATCATGGGCTTCGAGGGCACCGGCCAGGGGAAGTCGATTCCGGGTTGCTGGCGCTCGTTCATGGTGACTCCGTTCTGAAGGGTGCCCTCGTAGAAGTTGTTGGAGGGGAACTCGGACAAGCAGGGATGCATGCGGTATTGCACCTGAGCGCGCGCACGCACGTCATGTCGAGATGGAGAAGTTGCTTGCTCAGCGGGGCAAGAGACTGGAACAAGGCGGAGCTGAGAAGCACTTTACACAGCACAAACAGGCCGCGTGAAAATCGTATGAGACAGGCAGGCAAAATTAAGGAACTTCTCGAGGCAGCGGCCGCACCTGAAGGCGGATGGGTTTCACGCCGAGTTGGACCAAGCGCTCAAAGAGCGACTGCGAGAGGCCTGCCCGCGCCGCCTTCTTGCACATAATCACCGGACCCAGCTGAACATTCCCAGCCCACCCCATTTAAGCACCAGACCTGCGGGCACATAACCTGTCCAGCATCCCGACTGGCACTCGACCATATTGCACGCCCTAATTTAACGAGGGCAGGTGGAAGGGAGTCTTGGTTTGGAGGCCCGAGTACGATACAGCGTATTGCGCCTCAGAGTAGTATGTGTCTTGGTACAGCCTCAATTGAGGAAGCAGGATATAGGTTATCACCGGATCCATCAGAACCGTCGTATCAATCGGTCGGGTCAAAATATGCCTCGTCACCAGCATGCTCAAGGGGCCGTCATCTCATCGTTTGGAGTACGTACGCACTGAGTCTCCCAAGTTGAATGCCTAACCGATATTCGTTTTGATATTTGCGACCCTGTAAGCTGCTGCGTGCACGAAGGATGCGAGCAACGCGTTCGGCGAGATGTGTTCACCTGGCAGTGGTCTCCGACGAGCACCACCTGTTTGGCTCCGAGCACGAGAGGGATGAGGCACTCCGCCTCCGTGGCCTGTGTGGACTCATCGATGAGCACCTGCGAGGCAACCAACCACTCCGAAGATCGTGACTCGGGCCGTCCACCACGCGAGGAAGCGTGCAGTGCGCTGCCTCCAGTCGGGTCGTCGACTGCGACGGCTAGGGCCGGCGCCCCACAGCGACGCAACACGTCGCAGTGATTCTGCGACACAGCGCGGAGGAGGGAGGTAGACGACGCGCGGAGACCCTCCTCGCCAGCGCTCACCTGCCGGAAGCGGAAGTTGGTGAGGCGGGGATCTCCGGCGCCCACGCAGGTGCAGCAGATGACGTCGGCACTCTGCATGATGTCCCTTTCGGTGGCCCGCTTCAGCGCTTTGTACTTCTTCTCATCGGAGCTGGATAATTCACCTTGCTCATCCTTTAACTGCTGCAGTTTATGGAGCTCGTGCCTCTCGGGAGTGTCCAGGTGCCGCACCTGCGTATTGACTTCCGAGTGCCTTAGGCGGACAGGGAGGGAGGCAATATGAAGCAGCTATCGCGACGAAAAAAACACACGCCCTAGGAGACACCCTCAACTTCTTGCCTCCGCTGTTATATGCCGGCGAGCCTCTCTGGCAGATGGTTCTCACCCACGCCGCTGGGACGGGCTGCCTGGTCGGCTCACCTGGTAATGAAGGGTCAGATGCTCCACGGGCGAGCTGACGGCTTCGCGAGATTTGGCACACAGCCGGACCACCTTCAAGCCGCAGGCGGCCATCTTCTCTGCGAGCTGATCCACTGCGACGTTACTCGGTGCGGCCACAACCACTTGGCCTTGACCCTGTCTGGAGAGGTGGTACACGATAGCGGCGGAGGTGACCTACCAGACACGTCAACCCGTCCCCCTCTGCGATCTTTAGCTGTCCTGATGCTGCGAAAAAAGTTTCAATATCTAAAGGGCCTCACATTATCGCGTGCTGGAGGCGCCGTCAAGGGGCAAGCGTCAGGTGGTTTCCGGCTAAGCGGTAAACAAGGGAGCATATCGCACCGTCTTGCCCGTTCCTGGAGGGCCTTGGATCAAGCTCAACGGCCTCTGTAACACGGACTTCACGGCGGCCACCTGCCAGTCAAGCAAGCAAAACGCGGAGACTCAGCGCAAGAGCCGGGGAGGCAGGTGCAGAGGGTGTGAACTGAGAACGCAGACGAAATCGGTGAGCAACTTTCAGTTAGCAGTTACCTGAGAATGGTTCAGCTCAGGGAGACCCGGAGCAGAGAATCGGCGCGGTAACGTAGCTCGTATGGCCTGGGGCTCCACCTCATGACCAAGCAGGCGATGATAGATGTACCCGCTAACGGAAGTCTCATCGACAGCAAACGTCTTCATTGCCACCTGACACAAAAAAGAGAACGCCGACCTCCCCGAGAGATCTTGCCTTTCGTACTAGCGGCTTGCAGCAAAGAGAACCACGATCAAGAAATTCGAGAATGTGCCTCAGCGGACATCGAGGGTCACCAAACACATTTCAGAGCAGCAGCTGAACAGCGCAAGACATAGTGCTTCGTTGCTGCCGGGAAGCACGATCACAATAACCTCTGCCTCAATATTTTTTTGAGCTTTCCCTCTGCTTTGAGACCCCAGACAGACAGTGCGCCAAACTGCCAAACTGCAGATTTCGTTACAAGAGAGCTCGGGGATTTCTGCTTCGCACAAGAGGATTTACGAGCTAGCTATAAGTTCATCATGGACACACAGAAATACAGGTAAAATTGGACCTCACCTGCATCCTGTCAAATGAGGTGCTCTTCCAAACGAAATCGACACTGAAACCGACTGTGATGTCGGTGGGCACGTTTTGGTTACTGCGAAGCTCCAGACCAACTTCCTCGGTGGCCGCAAGTTTAACGACGTGGCCTATGCACTGCCAAGGCGAGTGCATACTATCTCCAGGGAACCGCAGCCGTAATTCATCTCCGGCCACCAGACGTAATTCGTTGTCTTCTTTGGGGAACAAGAAGTATGCAACGCGTTTTTTATTCAGGCCCAAATCCCAGCGCACGGTGATCCCGTCTTTGCTCTGGGACTCTTTCATCATCTTATCATAGTCCGCCTCCAATTTGATAAGGGGACCGAACACGTTCTGTGCACCGCACAGAAAACGACCAAACCGAGAGACAAACAAAAGCTTTCTCAGTGGAGTTTCCGTCCATAAGGGGGTGCCGTGCGCCACATACGGTTCATCTAACAACGCGTATCGAGTGATCCTTCTGTGTTCAAGGCGTTTGACGGACGCGTTAAGCAAGGGGAAAACAGGTTCCATCTAAGGCTAAGCCACCTAAGGCAGATTTCCGCACCTGATATTGGTACGCGTCTTCATAGCGCAGAGCAACCGGTTGAGGCTCATCGTCGACTCCAGGTTTTTCCAAGTCTTCTAAAGAGGCATCAGGGTTTGCCTTCCAGAGCTCCTCAATCTGCGTTCGGACTAAGGAGGCGTGAGAGACTGCGTTGTAGGCAGAACTAGCAGGTAAAACAACCCAAAATATTGCAATACACGAGGGTCTGGAAAATCACCTTATTGATCTGCTGAGCTGTGATCTGCCTGACCCGAAGTTGTTCTTGGTCCGATGGAACCTTGACCAGCCAGGGGAGGAAGCAGCGGTCGTCTATCAGGGGCTGCCAGTGCGCTAAGTCCCAGTTCATATCTTTCAGGGCGTTGACAGACAGGCAAGGCTCACGACAGAGCAGTACCACCACACTTTCTGTACGCGCAGGTATGAAGCCAAGCAAGAATACGTTGCGGCAGCCGCAGTTGTAGCACTCGAGCATGGTCTCGCCTAGGGGACTATCGCGATGTAGGCTGACTTCCTTGTGCTTTGCGCGTACAAGATGATTGACTATGTGGGACGCTGAAGAATGACCGCGAGCGTTGCAAAACCATTTTTTGCAGCTGGGGACATTGCAACGCACGACGCACGCTGGGTTGTGAATTCCACAGTATCGACAAGCGTGTTCTGGCAAATCGCGGTTTGAAACGTCCACAGGATCTTCCTCAAAATTTTCTTCAAAGCTCAGCTCGCTGATTCCGGTGCAAAGTTCAGCGACAACACCAGTGCCAGCTACGCTATCGTCACCGGCGCCAGCATGGTCTGGCTCAGTAGGCTTCTCTGTGCCTCCAACAGAGATGGGCGACGCGAGCGCAGCTTGAGGCAGGCCACTCGAACCAATAGATCCATCATGCCAAAGAGGTTGGCTCTGATTTCCACTGGGCTGGCTCAGTTCTGTAAACTCCGGATATTCGTCGAATTCCGAACCCTGAGTGTTGAACTCCAAAAAAGTGTAAGCCCCATCTGCAGTCGCTCCAGGTTCTTCATAGTATCCTCCAAGAGCCTTCTGGTTCTGCTCTTGGGACAATGGGTGCGCCATACTACCAGAGAAACCGCAGCTATCACGGATATTCAAGGTGGTGTCTGAGATATTGGATAAGCCCTAGTGGCTTGTGACCGTAAATCCTGAACGCCGTTCGGCGTTGGTTCAAGATAGTAGATACAGATTGTTCTGGCTGAGACCAGACAGAGACACGAGACAGAGGCGAGAGAGCCTCCGGGGGCGATTTTTTTCAACGTTTCGATCGATTTTTAATTTATGTTCGTCACTATGACTATCGTCAGGGGGAATAGATTTATAGTAGATACGTAGTGGGAGTATAGTAGATACGTATACGATACGTATCTACGTATACGTATCTACTATACTCCCCCTGCGCTGGAGCAGGGTACCCGCGAGCGCGCCAGGCCTTTCTTGCGGGAACATTTTCCAGACCCGCCGAACCGCTGACGCGGCGTCAGGTGGGTCAAAACTGCCGCTAGCGGCCCATCCGCTAGCGCGCTAGCGCGCCAATTTACAGCCTTGAGTCACAGTCGAGTGATGAGCCGAACGAAACTAGGATGGAAATTTTTGGCGATCGAGAGGTCAAGATCGATTTCCGATTGATCGGGCTTTCTCGTTTCTGGATCGCGTTCAGGCTCTCGGGCGTGGAGAATTCAACCCTCATTCCCTCAAGACCAAGACCAACTGAACGCTCTTGCCTCTTGCGGTTCGTTAGTTTCAATTTTGAACTGCTGCCAACATCGTGTTCCTCAGATTCAGTACAGGCCTGCCTGTCGCTCGAAGAAAACTCCAAACAGAAGGACCATGGCGGGTCGACAGTCCCACTGGGCAGATGATGTAGAGCCCAATGAGCAGGGTCTCTGGGAACAGAATGAAGGGCGAACGGACGTGTGGGTGAAGAACGCGGACAGGCAACCGACGGGCAATCGCCGCGTGGTGTACTCTGGGGAATCCAGGTATGGGGCTGTGCTCATTTTTCCGTTTGACGAGCACTATCACGGTTACAACCCGGTTTGACTTATCTTCGTCGTTGTTGTCCACAGTGGTCGAGGCAAAGGTCGGCGCAAAGGAGGGGAAGTGGTTCCCGAAGCCGGGCGCGGCAGAGAGGACGGCGGCAAGGCAGGAAAAGGAGGAAAAGGCGCTGGTGTAAAAAAGTCGTGGTTCTTACATGATGATCGGGACGACGACCCAAGTTTTGGATCCGGACGCAGGTCCCCTCCCACGCCCTCGCGCGCGACTTCCCCTTTCCTGAAACAGCTTTGGTCTCGTTTCAAAGAGCGGTTTGAACACGACAGTGGGCTGGGCCAGGTCTGGGAGCCACAGTGAGCCCCAGTTTGACGATTGGAAGCAAGCGCAGCGAGCCACGATGAGTGAGAACAGTCGCGGAGGGTTTCGCGGCGATAAACCTGCCCCAGATCGTGCGCCACGCGTACCGGTAAGTTCTTGAGAAGTTATCGACCGATCCAGCCCTGAAAATATGAACGAGGTAGCACCCTCAAAGAAAATATTGTGCCCTATCCTAGTAGCTGCACGCTAAATCGACCCTTCTGGGTATCTTGGTCCTCTAACCTTGGAGGAATTCGTCCAGAAACGTGGACATGCGCCCGCTTGCCGTTGGTGTTGAGCTTCCGATTGTCCACGTTCGCACATCTTCTCAGTCGTCACGGCGTTGTACTGCGTATCAATGGAAAAGAGACACTGCTGACTGTAAAGGCACGTGCGATCGGATCCACATGCAGGTTCATCAACGTCTCGAACCGAGGGTTGTCGAGGTTTACACACAGGATTCTTATGAAGACAGCGCTCACCAGCAGGTTTCCCCCAACGCTACTATTGCGAGTACCCCTCGTGTTTTGCCTACCTCGGACCGGCAGTCGACCACTCACATTTCAGGAGCTGCTGACCGAGTCTCCGAAGTGTCCCGCGCGAACCGGAGTTTATTTCTGCCTGAAATGTTCCTCCTCCATGCTCTTCGCTCGGTGCACCAAGCGTGCGGTAGGGCTTACTCTGTGCGCACTTTAAGGGCTGAATGCGATGGAGTTAGCTGCGGCCATGTGCTGAGCGGTCTTGAGGGTCATCGTGGCCGGTCCACAATGCAGACGCGATGTCGAATTCGGTTAGCTTGATTCGGTTCTCTACCGCTCGCTGTATTTTTTATGTTGCACCTCACGCGGCACCTGAAGCGCGACTTAGTGGGACCTCCTGAGGCTTGGGGCCAGGGTGACGTGGACGCACCCCCACCCCGCCGCGCCGTGTCTGCGCGCGCAGTCACGACTCTCAACTCTGCGGTGAACACAGCTGCCGCCAGCAGAAGCAGCCCAGGGCAGGCACGGCCAGCACGCGCCGTGCCGGTGGTGACTACCGAACGCGGTGGCGGTGAGGACGCGCAAGACGGTGGCTTCAAGGTGACACTCAAGTCCACGCGTACCGGGGATACGGTGAGACAGGTGACTTGCAACCCTCCCGCCGTCTGCCCACCCTCCCTAAGGCCTGCCAGGCAATCTGCCAGTTCTGGCCGAGTACCGTTTCCGGTCCCCCTGATGCTTTCCACCTTACCCCGCCCACCATCCCGGGGTCTCGTCGCCCCCCCTGATGCTTCCCACCTTACCCCGCCCACCATCCCTGGCTCTCGTCCCCCTGATGCTTTCCCCCTACCCCCCCCACCATCCCGGGGTCTCGTCTCCTCCTGATGCTTTCCACCTTACCCCGCCCACCATCCCGGGCCCTCGTCTATTCAGACGAAGCTCAGAAAACAAGCCGAACTGGCGGGGTGGAGGGAAGTGAGGAAAAGCTGGGTATTGCCACGAGAGCGAAGTTAGGAGCAGATGTTAACACTTAATGCTATGTCAGGTGGTGAAGGAGGAGCAGCCGGCGCCGGCTACACGTGCTCGAGGTGCTGGTTCAGGGTGGTGGTACAAGGATCCGAAGGGCAAGAAGCATGGGCCCTTTCCCGCAGCGGATTTGTTGGCATGGCATCAGGCGGGCTTCTTCGATGAGAGCCTTCCCACCTCCCAGAACGATGGTCAATCTTGGCGCACTCTCCGGGACTTTCTTCCCCGCTTGCGCCGCGAAAAAGGCACTGCCCCTGGCACCACCCGACCCTTTTCTTTCGTTGCTCCTCTGTATGCTGCGCCCTTAGCTGGCCTACTGTATGCTGTGCCTCTACCTCGTACCTCCCCTGCCTCTCTTTCTCAAATGCCAAGTCCTCACATGTGGTGGTTGTGAGGTGGGCGTGCAGAGCAAGGTCAGAGGAAGGAGGCAGAGACTCTGCCACATGCGCGGGCGCACGTCGCTGCCTCAAGTCGGCACGAGGAGGCTGTGTTCGACCCCTCCCCTGATCTGGACCCCCCTGCGCGAGGGATGCGTGGTATGCGCAGCGGCCCTGGAGAGGGGGTCGAGGCAAAGGGCGCGCGGAGACGTGAGGAGCTGCCTTCGCGCGAGGTGGCAGGTGGGCGGGGCATGCGGCGCAAGGAGATTCCCGCACCACAGCCGTCAATAGAGGAGGAGCGCGCCGCCCAGCGCGCTGCGGCCGATCAGCAGCGCAAGGCGGCGAACCTGAGACGCCAGCAGGAAGGTAACCTGCCCTACCCCTGCTGTTCGAGCAGGAAGGGAAACTCCCCCATTATTCAACCATCCCTTGCCGCACCAGCAGGAAGGTAAAAGCTCCGCAGCCGCACCGGCGCTCCAGAGTGTTACGGGTGCTCACAGTGTTACGGGTGCTCACAGTGTTTAGGGTGCTCACAGTGTTTAGGGTGCTCAGAGTGTTTAGGGCATTCAGAGTGTTTAGGGTGCACACAGTGCTCGTGCATTCAGTGTTTAGGGTGCTCACAGTGGTTAGGTGCACACAGTGTTTAGGGCATTCAGAGTGTTTAGGTGCACACAGTGTTTAGGTGCTCAGAGGTTTAGGGTGCACACAGTGTTTAGGGGCATTCAGAGTGTTTAGGTGCACACAGTGTTTAGGGCATTCAGAGTGTTTAGGGCATTCAGAGTGTTTAGGGTGCTCAGAGTGTTTAGGGTGCTCAGCGTGTTTAGGCTGTTCGGAGTGTTTAGGGCGCTCAGTGTGTGTAGGACTCTAACGAGCAAGCCTTTGTTGTGACAACTTTGGCCTTTGCTCAAGATTCTCCACGTGTGGCCGCTGTGGAGAGTGAGGGCCCTAGACAAGCTGGGCTAGCCTTGACGCAATGTGTCGGATTGGAGACGGGGAGAGATATGGGATGGGAGAGGGGAGGAAATGGTGTAAGCAGCGGCTCAGCTGGCGGCTCAAAGCAAGGAGCAGAGCAAGGATAGGAAGCCAAAGAAGTCGATGCCAGTCAAGGTGCGCCCCGGCGCCTTTGCGCCGGCCTCTCCCACGCGCCGCGGCTTCCCTCGGGGCGTGTCCTCCGCCATGTTGGCCGTGACTTGCCCCTGGATGAGAACTCGCCCGCGCCAGGAAGTGCGCCCGCCGCTGTGTCTCCCTCCTCCCAGCCCGCAAGCTTGACTGTGTAGACTGTTTCAGAACCCCTCAGTGGGTCGTCACCCCTTACTGGGATTGAGCTCGTTCGCGTAGCCCCCTGTGATGGGTCTGTTTGCCCCAGCCAAGGAGCAAGCCTTCTGTGGGACGCCGTGTCTCGGCCACGCTGGTTGAGCAGTTCTGCATGATTTGAGGCGCCTAGTGGCGACTGGGCACTCAGCAGGGCGAAGCGCTCCCGCAGCAGCCGCCGCTGCAGAGTCCCGGACAGGCTCTCTTTGGCAGCATGCCGCACTGGCTGTACATCGACCCCTCAGGCGCAGTGCAGGTACGTGCTCTCCCATCTTCCTGAGGACAGTGCAGGTACCTGCTCTCCCATCTTCCTGAGGACAGGATGTCCTATCGCCGCTTCTGCTAGATCCCGGCGGTCTGCGCGCGGAGCTGTGGACCTACCCGACTGCCGGCCACCTCAGAATTGCCGGAGGGGGTGGTGAGGGGGGTGGAGCAGGGGCCTTTCGGTAGTGCGGAGATGTCGGCCTGGTACATTGCGGAGTACCTGAAAGATGACCTGCCCATCGTTGGTATTGCAAGCACCTCCACGACGGTGCCCCCAGCTTCTGAGTTCAGGTGCCTGCCTCCCCTGTCAGCCCCCTCACCCACCGTGCCCAACAATCCATGCCTTGCCCCCCGGGTGGGAGAGGCGGTGACATGCGAAGGGGGGCTGCCGGGGGCTCCGACGCAGGTTCCTCAAGCAGCTTCTGGAGGCCGCCCCCCAGGAGCAGCGTGAGCGCCGCGTCCCCAAGTCGCATGCAGCCCCAGCTCCCGCCGTGGTGGCGGCTCCCGCGGTGGTCGAAGCAGAAATGTCAGCCTCAAAACCTGCAGGTGTGATTGCAGGTGCGACCTCCGCACCTGCAGGTGTGACCTCAGGTGTGACCTGCGCAATGACCCGGCTCGGCGTGCAGAAGCTCCAGGGACTTTTGCATGCCAACCTCATGCTGCCAATGAGGTGTCAGGCTCCAGGGAGCTGGAGCTCAGGGGGTTTCAGGGAGCTGGAGCCCAGGGGGTTTCAGGGAGCTGGAGCTTAGGGGGTTTCAGGGAGCTGGAGCTCAGGGGGTTTCAGGAGCTGGAGCTTAGGGGGTTTCAGGGAGCTGGAGCTCAGGGGTTTCAGGGAGGGAGCAGGGAGCTGGAGCTTAGGGGGTTTCAGGGAGCTGGAGCTCAGGGGGTTTCAGGGAGCTGGAGCTCAGGGGGTTTCAGGGAGTTGGACCTTAGGGAACTTCGGGGTGGCTGTGGTGATCCGGAATGAATCATGCAGGAGAGGAGAGAGCTGCGTGCGATGAGCAGTCAAACACTGCAGAGGAGGCGGCGCCAGAAGAGGCGGCGCCAGAAGAGGCGGCGCCAGAAGAGGCGGCGCCAGAAGAGGCGGCGCCAGACGAGGTGGCGCCAGACGAGGTGGCGCCAGAAGAGGCGGCGCCAGAAGAGGCGGCGCCAGACGAGGTGGCGCCAGACGAGGTGGCGCCAGAAGAGGCGGCGCCAGAAGAGGCGGCGCCAGAAGAGGCGGCGCCAGAAGAGGCGGCGCCAGACGAGTTGGTGCCAGAAGAGGCGGCGCCAGAAGAGGCGGCGCCAGACGAGGTGGCGCCAGACGAGGCGGCGCCAGAAGAGGCGGCGCCAGAAGAGGCGGCGCCAGACGACGAAGAGACAACGGAAGAGGAGGGTCCGAAGGAGGATGAACAGCAGCAGGAGCAGGACGAATCGCTGGAGGTGCGAGCAACGATTTGATTAGGAGTAGCACTCTGCGTCCTTCTCGGGTGGTCGCAGCCCGGCGTCTCTCCCAGGACTGAGACAGGGAGTGTGGCCCACGAGCGCAGGCCACGGAGGCGCCGGAACTTTCAAACATGCTGAAACCTGCTTCGGAGGGAGAGCCAAGGGCGGCTGAGGAAGAGGAGGAGGTGGAAGCATTCGAGGACGCGACTGAGGAGGAGTTTCAGGATGCCTTGGAAGATGGCGCGGCGGCAGCAGTTGAAAGGCCGCAGTCGCAGGCCGCGGAGGAGCTCGGCAAGGTGTGCAGCGCCGCCTCAGTGGGAGGGAGTGCGGGCTGCCTGGGAGAGGACGGGGAGGGTGCCCAGTAGGGCGGATCTTCTGTAGGGTCAGTCTGTATCGTGATGTGAGCTGAGATTAGGCCGAGCACTCATGGGCTGTGCGTACAAGCCCGCATGTGTATAGGCAGATAGGATCAGTGATCCATGGGGCCCTCCGGCACGCGCATGCTGTCGTGGCAGTTGGCACGCGCATGCTGTCGTGGCAGTTGGCACTGCGCTGCTGGAAGAGGCGAGCCTGTGAAATGCTTTGTGCCTCGGATTCTCCGATGATGCTCAGGCATTCACCAGTGGTGCAGGCGGGTAATGGAAGGCGGGCATGGGGGGGGCAAAAATGGATCTCAGACCTACCTCTATCAAGTCTGTAACAGAAAATAGGAGATATGTGGGTGGATGCCCAGACAGATTGATGAATGCATAGATTTCCCACGTTGTGTGGGGCGAGGACGCTGACGTGGAGCGGGAGGAGCAGGCAATTGCGGAGAGGCAGGCAGCCGAGAAGAGCCATGTGGCAGCCGAGAAAGTGCTCGTCGTGGAGGCAAATGCGGCTGTGGCCGCTGCGTTCGCAGCACTAGACTGCGGCACTGCAGGTATTGTATGCCATGCACTGACGGTCTCGCCCTGTCATAGGCTGACTGCCTCGCCCTGTCATAAACTGACGGATCTCGCCCTGTCATAAACTGACGGGTCTCGCCCTGTCATAGGCTAACCGCCTCGCCCTGTCATAAGCTGACGGTCTCTCCCTGTCATAGGCTGACTTGCCTCGCCCTTTCATAAACTGACGGTCTTGCCCTGCTATCATAGGCTGACTGCCTCGCCTGTCATAAACTGACTCGTTTCGCCCTGTCATAGGCTGACTGCCTTGCCCTGTCATAAACTGATGGTCTCGCCCTGCCATAGGCTGACTGCCTCGCCCTGTCATGGGCTGACTCATTCCGCCATGCCATGAACTGACTGCCTCTTCCTGCCATGGGCTGACTCATTCCGCCATGCCATGAACTGACTGCCTCTCCCTGTCATGGGCTGACTTATTCCGCCCTGTCATGGACGGATTTGCCTCGTTCTGTCTTACTCGAAGTGCTCAGGTGAGGGGATTGTGACTGTGATTTGCACGGCAGGTGCAGATCAGCTGACTGCCGCGATTGAGAAACAGAAGGTGGGTGCCCTCTGCCAACAGATAGAGTGTTACCAAGACCAAACATGTGGCTCAAGCTGCTCTGTTCATTTGCTGCTTTCTGTGCATACCGCGCAACAAGTGAATGCGGAGGATGTGACGTCACGGGAGGGAGATTCATCGAGCAGGAAGTACTGGATGATGCGGTGCAGAAGAAGATACTCTACAAGCAGAGCTGCTTGAATGTGGCCGCTGCGCTCGCAAGTGTGGACAGAAACCACTAAAAGTCACAGTGAAATGGCATTTTGTCGGTGTGTGTTTAGACCTGGTTGTGTTGCGAAAATCTGCAAAACTTTCAGGTAGACTGTTTGAGAGCTTTTCGTGAAGGTAAAACCAAATATGTAAACCCTAAAACCCCTAAAAGATTGGGTGTAGTCAATTTATTCTAATCCAGTTTGGGTGTATTAATTCCACTTTAATCCAGATTGGGTGTAGTTACTTCATTTAACCTAGTAGATTGGGTGTAGGCATGCACACCCACTGTAGACTTATCCCAATTCAACAATAACCATATTGCGCTGAATGATCGAAACGTCGTCCGGCTCCCGCCCGATTCGCACATCGGATGTACGACAGGTCTTACTAAATACATACATTTGTGTTACGTGTTATCCGATATTTTAATTTGTCTGCCAACTCTTATACTACTAGTATATTTTAATATGGTAAAAATAATGAGAATACAACGTTACGCAGCCATTCCTAAATAACACTATTTTTCTGAAATTGGTGTATATACCTCTGGTTCCTACCCGATGCCGATTAGCTTACCGCATACTGATTCAGCACTGTCTAAACAGGCTCTATATGTGTTGTGAACCGTCTAACCACATGACCATGTTGGTTTATTCGATGTGCATACATCCTGATGGCTCATGAGTAATCGTGTCAGATATACATGCTTGTAACTAATGCCCATGCGCAAAAAGGCTCCATGACACAGATAAAGGCTACCCATTACGACGGCATCCCTATTCAATTTGATATAGCAGATATGACTCCCTCTACTACCACATTGCCAACTTGTCGTTGAATGTTTTCCATGGTGCAGACAGCTGGTACATCATTACTCACATGTTTAGAAACGTTGAGTTCTGTAACGCAGTAGCAAAGTCATGTGCTGACTATTGCAGTAATACCATATTGGCGTGGCCATACCTCCTGTGTAAACATTCCTTAAGGGTGGACTTTGATCAGGGCTAACAAGCATCACTGGTATGATTGCAATACACCTTGATGCGCAGCGCTGCACTTGGGCAATCATATCTGGGTCAGGGCACTTCTCACATTGTAACCGAGAATTGTCACTGATGACATCTGCAGGGACACGGAAGAGGAGCTGCTATAGCCATAGATACATCACGCACAGCTGATCCTGCGATGTCCCAGGCTCCATTGCGCATGTCCTCCTGAGCTGCCACCAGGCACGCTAGTTTTGACCAGTAGTTCCAAAGGGTTAAACATGCTTAGCCCTCTGACTCCAGAAGGTGACGGTTGTGTCAGTTCATTTCCATTGACGCCATGACGGGAAAGCGGGCGGTGTCTGCGCGAGCTCCGGGCAGGCGGCACGGGTATATTCTGCAGCAAACACCCTCCCGCCCCACTGTCAGATAGCGCAAAGTTTCACTGCACCACGAGTCTGTTGGAGAGAACACTAGGCATGATGAGGGAGCCACCACGCGGCGGGGTGAGAATGACGACGCGGGCCATGAGCAGGGAGCGCTGGCCGGGATCCCTATGGACCTCTGACTCAGGGCTCAGGCATCGTGGGTTCTGAAGGTGGAGGAGCCTCAGTGAGCGCAAGCGTGACCGGCCAAGCAGCCTCGTCCTGATGGAGGCGGATAAGCGCTTGTGGCAGAGCTTAGAGCAAAAGGTCTTCATGCAGGAGCGGGGACGTGATTGGGGCAGGATTGCGGAGGTGTTGGAGGGATTGGCTGCACCGGGCTTGGCTCAGGGTGGGGGCCCATGAGCATGGCGGGCTGGGTGAGGGAACGAGGGGTTGGCTTGGCAATGGCACGGCTTCGGGGAGCATGCAGGCTGCAGGGGGAGGACGACAGGCGGCCACTGGTAGCCATGGCAAACACACATCATGGGAGAGGGAAGAGGGGAGACTTAGCGGAACTGGGGGCGCCCATCCCTCGGGCATCTCCTGCGGGCCTGGCGGGGGGCACTAATCGGACTCTCGGATGTATAAGTGAGTCGGGGCGAGCTGGAACCCCACGGGTGGACTTAGGGGCCCCGTGGCTAGTACTTCCAGCGGTAGTGGCTGGTGAATATTGGCCAACCACGAGCAGTGTGTGAGATGGTTTGATCCTCCGAGCAGGGCACATCGACATTCTCTGATGTGGAGTTCTCTTTGAGATCCGTCAGAAAGGGAAGTCCAAACCCATGATAACACACAGAGAGAACCTTTCAATCACCTTGGAGCACTGCTCCCAGGGAAGCCCAACCCGGCCCAGCACACAGCTGCATTTAAAGGATCGGCCTCGCACACACCTGACTTTAAAGAATGGGCCTCGCACACACCTGACTTTAAAGAATGGGCCATAGAGCTCCCCGTCCAGCAGTATGTTGAAGGGATTGAGAGAGTCCTGGGCATCGATCTGAGATTTGCCACGGGTCAGCCCCACCCCCGTCAAGTAGCTCCCCCGTATAGGAAAGCATTTAGGCAGCACCCTGCCCCCTGCATGGATATCAAGAGCACCACCATGCTCCGCTCATGGGACAGCATCACTGCTCATCATTTGTAGGGCACATGGACACAATCGAGTTTCTATTGTTACCCGAAGGCGATCTCAACCATTGCATTGGGGCCGTTCGGTCTGCAAATCTCAATCCTGTTCTGCGCTCTACATATTGGCGCACAGTCAGCCCCCAAGTTCTTCATAACTGCGCGCTATGAGAGGTGTTCCCCGCGCACTGATTGGTTGAAAGCTCTACACAACCGCGCGCTATGAGAGATGTTCCCGGCGCACTGATTGGTTGAAAGAATTTCTTCCATGGAGGAATGCACAAGCACCTGCAGCTTGGCGGCGCGGTAGCACGGCGCATTCGAGAAGTCCTCCACCGGGGGCCGCCTCCCTCGGCGCCCCTTCAGATACTGGCCCGTGCCACAGGACCACGCCCATTCCGCGATCAAACAGCATTACACGGTAGCACCCGTGGAAGCATGCAGCGCTGCACACCTCTCTCACAGCCGCGTGCACCCCGACAACTTCACCTCAGACTGCAGGCAATCCTCGCTCTGTCAGCCGCTTGCACAGCTATAACCAGAGTCCCCCATGCTACAAGGCACTGCTGAGGAGTCCATGTGCCACGTGGCGAGTTGCGAGGGAGTCTGCGCACTCGAGGCACCATGGCTCCCGCCCGCAAACAGTGACCGCCACCAGTCGTGAAGGGTCTCAGCACGAAGCCTTGGCAGGGGTTTACGCGGGGGCAAGGAGGGGGAGGACGGGCCGGGCAGCAAGCGCATACCCAATCACTCTCTATGACCTGCACCATCATGTTGTCACTGGTGGGGTCCGGCTGCAGACCTGCATGTTCCCACCCCTCCGCCCGGTCCAAAGCCGGCACCGCCGTCTGAAATACCGCTTCAGTGGGACGCGGCAAGGAGGCCGGGGGAAAAGGGCACCGGACAGGGGCGCACCCTCCGGTCGGCCGGGGTGGCAAAAGTTGCGCCCTGAGGTGGCAGCTGGGAGGGAGGTCTGGGCTGGGGGCACACCCTGGTCCGCTGGGGTCGCCACGTTACACAAGTTGAGCTGCAGGAAGCTGCGCGCGGGATGCAGGGTCTGGGTGGTGTTCTCAATCCCACACATGTCAACCTACAGCCGTCCAAGGCCCCCTCCCACCCCACCTCTTCCCGTTGAGTGCACGGGGGATTCAGCACATCGCCTTACGCAAAGTCGAGGGAAGGGGGGTATGGGGCACCCGAGGGACGCAGAGCAGCCGACATCCCGTGTGAATTCGGAGCGAGTCAAGGGGGGCAGGACGGGGGAGGGGAGAGGAGGGTGTCGGGCCACCTCATTCAGACTGAGAGCAGCTTCCAGCTTGTATTTGTACTTCTGCTCCTCGAGTCTGCTGTCGTTGGGCTGCAGATTGTTGGGGCGAGCCACGCCTGCACAAGGGGGCCAGGCGTTGAGGCGCCTCATCTCCGCGGTCCGGTGCTTGCATGAATTCAAGGGTGCTTCCTCGAGAGGCCTCCACTGAGATCGGAGGGCTCGGGCAGGGGTTTTGGGGTTGTACCCGGATTGGGAGTGCCGCTGCTGCTGTGCTTGAAGCAGGTGTCGGCGAGGTACGCGGTGAGGCCAAGCTCCATGCGGCAGCAAAAGGGCAGATGGTGCTGGAACTGCTTCTTGCCCGAGCCGCTCCAGCCCTCGCACACGAACACGGAGATGGGCATGGCAATGTCCGCCTCGCGGAAGTAGTTCTGCACCTGGAGCTGCAGAAGCTGATTGGGTAGCACCTGCTTATACTCCTGCTGGTAGGATGCCTTGCCCTTGTCCCCGTCCCCCCCTGAAAGCAAGGCCGCACCCTCGCCCGGTCATACTTCCCACACGGGCACTTCACCCTCGCCCGGTCATACTTCACACACGGGCACTTCACCCTCGCCCAGTCTTCCCCACACGGGCACTTCACTCGCCCGGTCATACTTCACACACGGGCGCTTCACCCTCGCTTGGTCAGACTTCCCACACACGGGCACTTCATCCTCGCTCGGTCATACTTCCCACACGGGCACTTCACCCCGGTCATACTTCACACACGGGCACTTCACCTCGCCCGGTCACACACGGGCACTTCACCCTCGCCCAGTCATACTTCCCACACGGGCACTTCACCCGCCCGGTAATACTTCCACACACGGGCGCTTCACCCTCGCTTGGTCAGACTTCCCACACGGGCACTTCATCCTCGCCCGGTCATACTTCCCACACGGGCACTTCACCCTCGCCCGGTCATAGTTCACACACGGGCACTTCACTGCAGGGCGCTACAAAGAGAAGAAGGGGGGGGCCTACTGAATCCCGTGAATGACTTGCGCTGGATATTCGCGCCAGGCGCCTGTTTCTTTTCCTTATCCTTAATCTTGTGGCCTCCGCCTCCGCCGCCACCTGATATCCGCCCTCACCCACATCCCTGCCCGTCAGCCTGCCAGCTCCAACACCACGAGCCAAGCATCTATCCTTTCTCATCGCGGCGCCCTCGTCACCGCATCGCGCATGCTTCTCCCCGCCCCAGTCCACCCCACTTGGTGCCGAGAGGTGGCCCAGGGCGATCAAGGGAAATTCCGGGCATAGCGCCACAGAGCACTGGCGCCAGGAGCGGTCAACTGGAGAGTCATGCGGGGCTGGAGCACACGGCTTGGAGGCGGCGCCAGGAGCGGTCAACGGGAGTGTCATGCGGGGCTGGAGCACGGCTGCGCGGCGCCAGGAGCGGTCAACGGAGTGTCATGCGGGGCTGGAGCACGGCTTGGAGGCGCGCGCCAGGAGCGGTCAACTGGAGAGTCATGCGGGGCTGGAGCACACGGCTTGGAGGCGGCGCCAGGAGCGGTCAACGGGAGTGTCATGCGGGGCTGGAGCACACGGCCTGGAGGTGGCGCCAGAATCCACGGAGAATAAGAGGGCGGTGTCGAAGGAATGTGCTTGTCGGTTTTGATACGGTTCCGGAGGAAGGGGCGAAATCATGGGCTGTGGAGGATGGTGCCGGGAGGGGTTGCACACACACCTTTGGCAGATAGCATCGGCACCAGCGACAGGGGGCTCTGCTCCGCATACCCCCCCCCTCCCCGAGAGCTCCACCGCCCCTGGCTGTGAGCGCCGCACTTCGATTGCTATGTGCCTCCTGCCCGGCTTTCATTGCACGTGGCCTCCTGCTTGCCTACCAAATGAAGGCAGTCATGTCGGCACTCTTTGCCAGCACATACAGGAAGCGGGGCACGGGGGGACAAGACCTGCACCGCGGACATCACCATGCCCCCGAACCAAACGTCGTGCATAGCAAGATGGGAGGCGAGCATGTTGTTGGCGCCGCAGGGCAGCAGATAAAACTGAACCTTGATGCCTTGCAGCAGGTCATACCGATACTGCATATTGCCAATCCCTCCCCGGCGCCACTCAGCGCAGCCTTCCCCGCCCTAGGAGCCCAAGAAGGGGGCTTGCTTCTGACGCCTGAACGCCTTGATGTCGGCCTGCCTCGGTCAAAGCACGCACTAGCTTCAGCATAGGGGGGATGTGGCAAGAAGGAATATTCACAGGAGAGGAGGTCGTGGGCGATGACCCCCATCGTACCAAAAGGATGTGGATCCAGGCCAGGAGGCAGTGGTGCACGGTGCCATCGCCGCCCGCGATCCCGATCTTCACAACCACATCGTCGTGAGTTATACGCGGATGATACCGCAGCAGGATCTGCATGACGGCCAGGCATCCCCCTCCAATTCGTGTCCAACCCGGGAGCCCTTTGCGGCACTGCAGGCGTCTTTGAATAAGCAAAAATCAGAGTAGTCAGCAGGAGCACTGAGGAACCCTGACGCAACGGGAGAAGGCGGGCGACTTGACGAGGGCGTTTGTATACATGGCGAGGGGAGTAGTAGGAGGGAGGGAGGGAAGCACCTCGACGAGGGCGTCCGCCCCTGCAGAGCCAGGGTAAGAGGCCTCGGTATGGCCGAGCATGCCGTCCATCACCTCCACCGCAGAGGGCCGATACAGCAGCTCCGTGTGCACCAGCTCAAACTCCAGTGCAGGCACCGGAGGGGGCTGCATCTGAAAAAGCAAGCAAAAATCCCCCTTCCTCCGCTCAGCTCTGAGTCAGCAGCCGCAGCCCATGCATGGGCGCAAGGAGCTACGCGGCGATGCGGGATGTACCAGACGGATGCTCCCCTTTGCCACAAGTCAGGCGGACAAGCGCTGTGTTTCACCAACACTTTTCTCCACTTCACGGCTAGTTGGGGTTTGAGCAGAAAGCCACAGGCAGCCGATGACTTTAGCACCACAGAGGGCCGTTCCAGATTTCTATTCAAAAGCCCCCGAATCGAATTACCAGCATGTATGCAGCCTTAAAGAGGGGGGCCAACGCGGGGAACATCGAAGCTAAAACGAAAGGGAGAGGGGAGCAATGAAGGTCCGCTTTCCACGTTTCAGGCGAGAGGTTCGATAAGCCATTTTCCAGGCGTCGCCGGACTCGTTCACATTGAAAACGAGAGGGCTGACGCGCGCTGCACCCCGCGGATGCCCGCCGTGCGCCACGGTGTGCTGAAAAGACTGACGCGCCCGGCAGAAGCAAGCCCTACAACGACTCCCAGCTCTTCTGCCCAAGCTCGTGCTGGAATGAGGCTGTGAACTTGGCAAGCAGCTATTCTTCCTCGCTGGCAGGCGGTATCCCCAGTTGGATGCGGTGATGCCAAGTGCGGGCGTGGGGCGTGCCTCCTGCGCATTGGCTCGTGCGGACTGCAGAGCGATGGCGAGCAGGTTGGCGCGCGACGCAGTGATGTAGTCGTGTACCATCCTCCAGTGCTTCTGCGGCACCCCCGCGCCCCGGCGCATGGGCAACCTCACACCTGCCTCTCACGCTCTGAGCTATCCACTGCTTTTGCCCCCGCTGCTCGCCGCAACGGGAAACGGAGCGATGCCGGGGGCAGGCAAGGGCGGGGGCAGCAGTCGCGTAGATAAGTCGCGCAGGCATTCAGAGCGGGCTGTGCAGTCGAGCCGCGGGGGCCTGGCACCTTGGCAGATCTCGTCTCACTGTCCTTCTTCACGAGCCCCAGCAATTCCGTTGCAATGGACCCTGCGGCATGGCCGAGTGCCAGGCATCATCCTCTTCCATCAGCATGCATGCTTCCCATCCGGTCATACATGCTTTGTTGATCAACGCTCCTCATCACACATGCTTTGTTGATCAACGCTCCTCATCACAAATGGAAAGAATCATCCACAGGGCAAACCAGCACCCACGAATACCAAAGCAGCAACTCCCTTCATTCTCCGATCACGCCATGCACAAGCCCCCTCTAAAGCAAGAACCTGAGAAAACACCCGGCGCCACCCTCTGCAACGCCCGGCGCCACCCTCTGCAACATCTTGGCCTCCACAAACTACACTTGCTGCAAGCACAGCGCCACGTCAGCGCCTCAGCCTCCACACACTACACTTGCTGCAAGCACAGCGTCTAGCTCAAGTCTGAAGATCGGAAAGGGAAGAGAGGGCATACCCAACCGCGCGACTCGATGCTTCGTGGCCTCTTCCAGCGACTCCACCTGCGCATCTCACAGCGCGCAGAGCGGAAATAAAGTCCCGCGCTCCAGATGGCCTTTCACAGCGCGCAGAGCGGAAATAAAGTCCCGCGCTCCAGATGGCCTTTCACAGCGCGCAGAGCGGAAATAAAGTCCCGCGCTCCAGATGGCCTTTCACAGCGCA